>BSSO01000571.1:0-31457 GCA_030267885.1 Mesembryanthemum crystallinum
AAATGAGAATATTGAAAAGACAAGTACCCAAATTGCAATTAGGCCTAACGTCGGGTACCCAAAATGAAAATTTTCCTTTTTTTTATTAGCTAATTAAAGGTGATAGATTTGGCCCATTTTGTGTGCGTGATTGGCTGCGGGTAGAGTCTAATGAGTAATGAGTAATGACTATTGGCTAAGGTTTGTTAGTCGTCGTATTTAAATATTTTTGACTTTTAATTTTAACTTCAAGATTTGCCGTATTGTATAGTACTTTATAAACGAAAATTAATGGTTTGTTTTTTTAATTTTTGGACAAAACAAAAAAGTAATTCTTTGGGTAAGTAGTAAGTAATTAGGTTTGGTAAACCACAAAAACTTGTATGAGGCCAGCTTATGTAAGAATAAGCGGTAGTAAACTTGTATTTTTTGGATCAACATTGCACTTATTGAAGAGGACAAAGCTAACTTAGGAGCAATTTCTACCACCTATCGCATTTCATTTATTATTTTTTATAATTTTTTTAAGGTCAACTTTTACATTCATCAATCATAAGAGGTTTTAAATCTGACCTTGACCATTCTCTTTACCTAAACTGGGCTTGTTTAAACCTAGAAAATGTGCGGAAAAGTTGACATGTTGCCTCGATAGTTTTGTTCTAATAGAAGCTCAATATGATGAACTCTACCAGTATTACTTTATATTTTAATAGCATGCTTTTGTTTTCTTTTTTTTTTTACATTGCTTTTGTTTTCTCGTTTATTAGGAGCATAATCTAAGAATTTGTGCTTTGCTCATAGCAGAAGTGTTCTAAGATTTTCTAGGAATATTTAGTGAAATGTTTGTCTAGGATAAAGCTTGTTCTTTACATTTTTCTTCATTCAAGTATAGCTATATTGACTTGTTTATGTGGAACTAAATTCAATAGGATACCTTGTCGGAAGCATGGTGGGATCAGGTTTACAATCAACGGTTTCCGCTACTTCAACCTAGTTTTGATCACCAACGTCGCGGGTGCAGGGGATATAATAAGAGCAAGTGTGAAGGGTTCGAAAACCGGATGGATGAGTATGAGCCGCAACTGGGGTCAGAATTGGCAATCAAATGCCATTCTCACCGGTCAATCACTCTCCTTTCACGTCACAGCCAGTGACCGACGCAGTTCCACCTCTTGGAACATCGTCCCTGCCCATTGGCAATTTGGTCAAACTTTCGTTGGCAAGAATTTCAGAGTCTAACAAAAGAAAAACCTTTATATGTCCGAAATTACCCTTTTATTTGTTTTCTCTTTTTTTTTTCTCCTATTATGGGGGTTTCTTTTTAATGTTTCCCTTGGCTCAAGAATGTGGGGGAGGAAAAACTAAGGGTGTTTTTGTATTTGGAGTCAAATGTCTTTTTGACTTTTGAGGATATATAGTTTTAGAGGAGTGTTTGGCTCTAAGTAAAGAAAAGTGGCCAAAGAGAACAAAAAGTTGGGAAATTTGGAACTTTGTTAAGAGCCGAAGCGGTTGAAAGCAAACATGGTTGTTGCCGTGGCCAGTGATTATAGTAGTAGAATTAAAGTTGTTTTATACTCCAAATATGAATACGACTATACTACTTTATTGACATCTGAGCAAATTGAAGTTTTAGCAAACATTATATTCTTTGCGCCTTCTGTCAAAAAGAACAATTACGGAGTGGCCAAAAGTCAAGACTTGGATATTTGGACAAATTCATGTCTTTCTTTAGTCTTATGGCTGAGTTTTCATTATTGGCTTAATTTATTGAATTTCAAGCTTCTCTTTAGTAATCTTTCCCCTCATGATATTTACGAGTTCCTAAGAAATAAGAGTGGAATTGTAATAAAGTTTCATTTTAACTTTATAGGAGTTAGAAACCATTAGAAGAAGAAAATGAGGAAAGAAAAATCAAATATTAGAAATTAGGCCAAACTATCTCCAGAATAAAATAAGTATGCAACGTTTTTGCTACAAGTTTAAGACACGGCTTATTTGTCACTTAGTAAATATACAATGCTAAGACAAATGTGAAACTAAGACCATATCACCTCAATTAAATTTAAAAGTTAAACTAATACTTTTACCTACAATGTTAAAACCTAACTTAGGGCGTTACGAGTGTTCGTACATCAGCAATCTTATAGACCTTAATAACCTTTCGTCTCAATACCACGTTTACCCTCTCCTAATAACAAGGTTAACAAAGCTCGACTGAATTTGTATTACTTAGAGTGGGCTCATTGGATAAGGATATGATAAGCCAACTTAAAGACATGAAATACACAACTAATCCCAACATGATAGTCTATAGATGCTCTTAGGCCCATTCCTTTCATGGTTACTTCACTTTAATCCTAAACGTTATCACCGAATATAATACACTCATTTGTGGTTGAAAATTAAATCACCTTCCATTGGAGACTTACTAAGCAATGGACATACACTCCAGTTCACATTTTCACCGACAATAATGAAATGCTCCATATTCTAGCTACCTTGGCCCAAAGGCTGTCTCTCGAAGCGTGAATTAGCTTTTGAGGACCCATCGGGTCACCACGATGGACCACTCCATGCATCCACCATCTTCAAATGGCTTTGACGGTAAGCAACTAACCATTACTAACAATACGAAATGAGTGAACTCTCACGTCAATCAGGTCATGTTTGACCTAATGACTGTAAAACTGTTTCTATTTCTATAATGAAATTTTAAAATAATTTCTGGAAAATTTTGATATTGTTTGGTAAACTACTACGAGTATAATATTGTTTTTGTGAAACTACTATACTGACGAGGGAGTCATCGGTATAAATTTTTGACATTTTGAACAAATTGAAACAACACTTACCCCAGTTATTTTCCATCTCTATGCTATAAAACCCGTAGCAAGAAAATCAATGAGAAAGTGGAAACAGAGATTAAACAAATGCTACTCAACAATTTTATCTTTATGCTGCTTCCTTGCGGTTCAGCATAATTAATATATTCAACACCAAGCAAACAGATAAGCTTTAGCACTTGCCTGTATCTTTTTAGCTCACGAGACTTCACTATTTCTCTAATGGATTGTTTTATCAGTTTTTAGAAGCGATTTTTCAGTTTTCACTCCAAAAATTTCTATTTTTGTTAGGTTATTGTTTTTAAATAGAACTAGTTTTTTTTTTTTTTTTTTTTTCTCCCATGCCTTGGATGTTTAATGTATTTTGTTATGATACTTATTTGTGATTGTTCTATCGGTTTCGCTAACCATTACCCTAAGAACAATGGTGAAGCTATATTCACTCCTCAAAATATATGCCGCTTTAAGCAACACTAACATTATTTCTATTGTAACTGCTAATGGTTGAGATTTCCATCATGCTATAAACATGGTATGTGTAGACAATCATGTTGTTCCATTATTTTTTTGCTTTGTCATTATCTAATTTCATTTATTTATCTATTTGAGAACGTACGCACATATAGAGTGACTCTTATGGGTTTATAGGCGCAATTTTCACATTTAAAGATGAACGACTCTTGAAGTGACTCCCACTTTTGAAATGCTGATTTCTTCAAGTAGAAGGGGTGATTGCCACTGAGTCCATCATATATGGATCAATTAGTTCGAAAAAGAATTGTGCTTTTATCTAAGGATAGCTTTTATTTAAACACAAAAAAGAATGTATGTCACAACTTGACAAAATGGAGGGACCATGCAAATATATATATCACGCATGTCTCCCATTTTCTAAAATCCAACATCTCTCCATAATTTTTGTACATACTTGTATTATATCTTAGCTTTACGCAATCCCTAAGGGTAAAAAAGTGTGTTCAAGTTTCTTGAACAAGCAATTTTGGTATCATATCTTTGAGATTTTTCACACTTTTTCCTTACCTATGGATGCACCCACCACCAAAGCCAAAAAAAAATTTGATCAGGTAACAACTTTAGCAGTACTTTAAGGCTTTACAAAATATCAACTGTCCATTTAACTAACATAACCGACACTCAAGGTAGGCCTAAAAGAACAAAACCGACACTCAAGTTGGGCGCACTCAGCTTCAATTCAGCCCCTTGAAGATCAGAATTTGGCATTGGGATCACATTGCATAAGGAGTATGTAAATGTTTAGCATGTTAAGGTTTTCCAAGTTTAGTAGTTATTCAACGTCACATTACATCATCATCCCCTTGCAAGCAAAATTCATCACCATTAGTATTGACAGCATGCCCGAAATCTAGATGTATATTAGTTGTATAATGTTGATATGATAGAGTTTTGCAATGGTATTTAGCTAGGTATTCTACATTTTGCGTCCGGGTGATGTATACACTATACTGGAGCAAATTGTGTGTAGCCGATCTTGACAACTACCCCTTGTGAGTTGGGTTATTCTCTATTTACCTCGATAAGAGGCTAATATTTCTCAAATTTAGGGTCAGATATTCTTTTGCCCATTTGAATCTAAAGATAAAATTTAAAAATATAAATGAAAGATAGAAATGTATTTTTCCATCTAGTAAATGGAAGCCTCCATTTATTTAGGTAAATACAAAGGATTACAACTCCGATCCTTGCGTTGATCACATAAAAAACACATGAACTGTACTCAGTGATGGTTGAAAACCCCCCTTTAATGATCTAGTGATAGTTTTAAACATTTTAATACTCTTAACAGCAAATTTTATTTATTTATTTTTTTTTAAAAAAAAGTAGTTAACTATGCTATTGCTACTATAGGCGTAATAATGGTGGTGAAGATATTAAAAAAAGAAATGATTTTTAGGCATAGAAACTCGATTTTATCTGGAGGAGTATGTGAATCAAATCCATCATTCAAGTAGAGTTTTTACATTCAGTTAATCTCCTATTAGTTGACGTTGAATACCACTTTTTTCTCCTCCTAATATATAAAATCTCTTTTATATACTCTAAGTTTTTGTGTTTTACCTTCCAGCATTGAGTCAATGTTAACATGAATTATTTGAAATCGAGTCTGACATTAGCAAAGGTGTATTGATTATCTATAGGACAACAGTTGAGTAAAACACACACTAGTAAAGTAGAAGTAAATCCTAAGCCAGCTAACTCGTGAAGTTTTGGGCTGGAAAGCCCAAGTACCATTCAGCTAAAGTTAGAACTGGGCTGGCCCGTTCCACTAGGCTCTTCACAATTTTTTCAACAAACAATTTTATGGTCTGTTGACTGATTTTGCTGTTTTTGCATAGTTGTTGTACAGTAGACCAATGCCCAATTGCCCATCGGCCTGGGAGAGCACATTTTTGTTAACTGGACTGGACATGTTTTAGACATTATGGTTGGGCTGGTCCAGGCTGGGCCGGGCCGGGCCGAGTTATGGTGAATAATTTCCTAGTATTTAAAAAGAACTAGCTTTGAATCGTCTAAAAGTAGCTAAAATATACGAGTAATACTATTGTTGGAAAATTTTGATTCCCAATTTCCTTTGAGTACGCATACACATGCTAAATAAAAGTTTTCTTCCGTACCCTCGTGAAGGGCTACCAAGGTGCCTTATGATAAATCACGTTGAACACTCGTGTTCAACCACAAATATATCAGATTCTCTTAACAATTAATTTAGAATATTAGTGATTTTCAAATTTGCTTAAATAAGGTAGTCATTTCAGGGGAAAAAAAGAAAAAAGTAATACTCCTTCAGTTCTCAAATGAAGGTTACGCTTGCTTGATAATCCGCAACTCACATGTGACAGAAACTCAGAAATACCTCCGCTGTTATTTTAAATCATCAGGTACTTAGTAATACCTATAATGGATCAAATGAAAAAGGAAAAAAATGGAAAATGATTAAAGGCTTTTCCACAAAAGTTTTAAATGGTTTAATTAGAATTCTCTTCTCTCAAAGGAATGAATGAAGTAAAATGCGGACCTGAGAGGAATATAGTAGGTGTCGACACTTTTCAAGCTTGAGCATATCCCAAAGATTCCTTCATTCAAAAATGATGGGCCATAGCAAAAAATTTGATGGTTGCAATCAACAAGCCGATAAGATAGGGATAGGCAACACACATTTGTCATTACTCCCCTATTTTCTTACCACATATTTATATCCAAACTTGTTCTATGTCCTAAACTTTTCGTACGTACCAAAATGCCAAAAGTATAGTTTTTTCTCTGCCATCGATTCAAGAGATAGGTAGGACTACCTTCGCCATTTTAAAGTTCTTCAAAATTATGGTTTTAAGCTAAACTTGAACTAAATTCAAACTAAACGAAGACGGAGCAACGAAATGAACACACCGTAAATTCAAAAGGAGAAGTATATAATTGACATATCACTTGTCAACTTATCTAGTCTTTTGTCCAAGCCTAAACAATCATTATTGACTTTTAGTGTGGTCAATTCTTTTTTCTTCAAATTTTAAGATTTTATATATTTGTTCTCTACATACATCATGATTTTCGTGCCAACAAATTTACTACTCTCCCCACCCCATTAAGATTTTGTCACTTTCCTTGTTCATTTATAAAAAATAGCTACAAGTTACCATGAATTAATATCAAAACAGCTGAAAAGTTATCAAAATTTAAAAGTTTGTAAAGATAGTTTCTCAAAATTACCTCCAGAAGGTAATAGTTAGAGCCAAGAGTTGACTATAGTTAGATAAATTGTTTGGTTACTAAGAATATACTTTATCAAACTAGTTGATACCTGAAAATGTAGTTGAAACTGAAAAAATGTAGTTAATATTGTCAAACCTAACATAAATTTCCAGATAAGTGTTCATTGATATAACCAATCATAAAATTAATAGAATATGTTACCCCCTTCCTGTTTAGATGCGCGCGCTAATACACACATAAAAAAGAAAAAAAAAAATCACGTTAGATTAGGTGATTGAAACATAGAAACACTAACCTTTCACTTTAACAACAAATTGTCAATCTATCTAGTAAAACTCTACCGGAAACCTCGAACACCTATAGAGAAAACAAATTTTTTTTTAGCTAGCTAGGTTAAAATTCTTATAATATTCATGAACAGACGCTGATAAAGGCTACAATTAGATGGGACATCAGCCATGGAAAATCCGAATTCGCCATTGCAGCATCTATTTCATTCAAAACGTGAAAATTATTTTTTACTGTGTGAAACAACTATAAATCATACTCCCTCCGTCCCTCACTTTCCTTAACATTGCACTATTCACACAAAAATTAAGGAGGGTGTATTTGGACTATTTTGCCATTGGTTGATAAATATTAAACTAATGGGTAGTGGGTGTGAGAAATATTAAAATAATGTGAAGAGAGAGAGTGATTGGAGAGAGAAAGTATAATTTTTTATTGTATGTAAGAGATATTGGGGGAAAATAAGGGAGAATATGAGGAAAATATATGTTAAGGTAAATAAGGGACTTGATTTTGAGAGTTTTGTTAAGGTAAGTGGAGGACGGATGGAATACTATATGTTTGTAAGTCATTCTACATCTATCAAGGATCCACCAGTGAATTAATAATAACTAAATAAAAATAGTATTAAGACTTGGTTTGAGCTTATAAGTCATCATTATATTTTCAACTTTTAATGTGTGAGTTCTAATAATGTAAACAAAACAATAGGATGCCAAGATTCAAAATTTTGACCTCTATTATATAACATTAAAAACTATTTTCATATCATCATTATTATTATTTTACATTTTTAAAGTTTCTTATTCTTTCGCTTATTATTATGGCAGAGTTCTTCCACGGACACCACTAAACAATGGATATAAAAACATCAGCAGTTCAATCAAAATCAAATTATCTTTGACACAACCAAAGCCATAAAATTTCATAGCCAACCAAATTACACTTGATTTCTAACTAAACCAAATAAATTTTGATTGGAATAAATAAAAGTATATGACTTATTCAGCTAAATGCGATGGTGCAGATTTAAAGTTTCAAACTTTCAATGACCCTCATTTACTGGTGCCCATTTTAAAAATTATATTAACATTCATTTCATTATAGATTGGTTAAACTCAATTCAATTGAAATGAATAGAGCCAAAATCTTATACTCCCTCCGTACTTTGCAAACGTTTACAAACTATTTGGGCAAGAAAATTAAGATAATAAAAGATGGTGAATTTGTTTCCAATAATGGCCCTAATGGTTTAACAAATTTACATTGAGAAAGGAGTGTTTGACAATGATATTTTATTGTGGGTTGAGAGATATATTTTGATTTAAAAAATTCAAAAGAATAGTTGATGGTGGGTAGAGAGAGAAAAAAGAAGGGAATAAAAAATCATTTAATTTTAAAGTTGATTGATATTAGTTGAATTTTTTATTGTTTTAAGTGAATAGTGGAGGGGTATTATAGAGAGAAGTATGTGTAAAATTTGGTTTGTAAACATTTAAAAAGTACTAAATTTTTGGTGGTTTGTAAACATTTGAAAAGTATGGAGGGAGTACCAAATAAACAATTTAAGGGTAGCTAAGTTACTTATATCAATTTTTTTATTGCTAAATAATTTCGAGGAGTAGTTTTACAACATTTCTTACAAAATAATACTAAAAGTTTGTTGGCTAAATTCATGACTAAATCTCACATTATTTTTCATGAAATTTCCGCAATCTTTCATAATTTTTACTCCTAAATCACAGTTACAATACTCTACTCCAAGATAAAGGGAAAAAATACCGGTATATCACACGACTAACAAATCTAGTTCAACTCATAATCAATCTAGAATTTGGTCATATTTTATAAAATTTTTGTAATTAAGGAAAAACAACGTTGAATTATTATGATAGGGTGAAAAAAGCTTTCCAAAAATGTGATTGTTAAATCCTGAATTATCTCGAGATTATCCATCAACACTATCCAAAAAAGGGAAGTACGATTGAGGAGAATACCACGTGGCAAGAGGAGTAATCTAGAATTAGAGGTTAGGAATTTTGGTGGGTGAGCCGGGTGAAAAGGGAGAGAAAGGGGTTAAAAAATAAAAAGTGGTGTGAGAGGTTTATTGTAATAATGACCGGTAATAGCCAGTAACCCCGTTACCCTTTGACTGGCAATAGCCGGTTATGTGGCTGAGAGATTTGGTTGGGGTTTTAGCACGGTTTTTGGTTGGTTTTTAAATCCCCCTACCCCTCGGAGGTTTAGCACTCCTGTCCCCACACCCATTACCCCCTTTCTTCCCTTTTAGAGAGAGAAACCCATCAAGAGAGAGAAAAACTGAATTCCTGTTGCGTTCGTTAATTGAGATGAGATGATCATCATCATTATAACATAGAAAGAGAGAAATAGAGACACGTAACTTCGATGACAATTCAAGCGATTTTGATGCCGATTTCTGTAGATTTCTTTGATTTCATTTGATTTTTGTCCGAATTCTGATCAGCTGTAGATAGATAGATAGATAGAGATAGATTACATTAATTTGATCGACGACGATCGTCATCTTCATCGTCTTCGAGGTGCGTTTTTCCCTCTCTTTCTCTCTTCGAATTTCGGAATCTCTTTTTTGTTTTTTCGGTTTTTGATCTCTGTTGCTTGCTTCTGCGTTTTCTTCGATTAATGTGCTCAAGTTTTTCAGCAAGGAAATTGTCTGGTTTTAGGAGGTTAGGTAGAATTCTGGTGATCTTCAGTTCAAGATTGTTTTCGTTGTTAGTTTTTCTCAAATTTAAGCAACAAAGCATCTTTGGCTTGAAATTTGGTGGAATTTTTGTGATATCGAGCTCTAAGATTGATTTGTATGTTCATTTGGATTTACGATCAAGAGATAATTTTGTTTTTGAATTTTGTGAATCCGCTTTGGTGCTCTGCAAAACAGTGATCATGCTGGTATCTCCGTGTTGATCACGCTGTTAGGATCCAGAATTTGGTGCTTAGATGCGTGTATGATTACTCTTTTTGTTTGATTTGCTTTTGCTTTTGCTCTTCCTCTTGCTTTTGCTTGTTTTGGAAGCAATTGAGATAGGAGCTGAGAGGATGATCAACCTTTATTTTTTTTATTTTTATTTTTTTATTCCTTTGCTTGTATTGTTTTCTTTCCGCGTGTTTGATCACGGACATCGGGAGTCGTGAAGCCACAATTATATTCATCACAATTGATGCTATGTTCATATGTTCGATCTCAATTTAAGATTTACCGCCATGAATGTTGAGCTTTTATCTAGAAGTGTTTGAGCAAAAAGAAAACAGGATTGAATACAATTGATCAGCTAAATGCAATGATCATAAATTTTTTCAGAGTGCTTTTTTAATATTTTGTTTGGATAAAATGTGATGTTGATGTTTCCAAGTTGGATGATTTTTCATACCTTTTTTGAAAGAGAGGAAATGAAAAGTAGAATAGAGGCTTTACATAATGCTAAACATTATTTGCCGGCAGAGACCCCTGATATGGAAAGTCAGACAAATCTGGATCTAAGAATTTTTCATTTCAATAATAGTACTACTTGTTAGATTATGGATTGATGTGCAATATGTATTTGCTTATAATTTAATTTGGCTGTTGCAGGATATTCTTACCATTTGCGAATTTTTGTGGCTTCTTAGTGGCATGTATGTCTGAAATGGTGTTGCTAAAAAGAACTTTGGACAATGGTTTCGTTCGCCACCATTCCCTCACCATACCCAAAGCTCCCAGATCCGCAAGAGTAAGTTATTTTGATCCTATAACGCCGATTCTTGTTCCTTCCCTTGGAAGTTTTTTTAACAAATCTGTTGGCATTGGTTTCAGAGAAGGGGGTTGCGTCAAAAAACGTTTGAAGGTGGCCAAATAAATGCATTTGAGTTGCTTGCCACTGTGGCCGGAAAGTTGCTGGAAGAGAGTGAATGCTCTTCCGCTTCAAGTAGCGCAGCAGTGGGATTTGACCAGTGCGAAGTTGGTAAAGATGCTATTAAGAAGGAGATGCAGGATGTAGATAAGCCATTGGGAGGAGAGCACGATGAGCAGGGTAGCTCTGAGGGAAGTGTATTTTACTCTGGGCTTCAGAGGGATGTTTGTAAGGGAAAGCTCGAAACTGTGAGTAAGGCGATTGGAGAGCATGCTTCTCCCTTTGCAAGCTCCGCATGCTCTGAGAAAAACGATTCTGGTTCCAAGTTGGCAATGCAGAAAAGCGACTGTGAATTTGTAAAGCTTGCTGGTAAAATAGAAGGCAATTCCCTCAAATTTGGGGAGTCTGATAATACTAATGTACAAAAAGAGATCAATAGGCAACTACATATTAATGGAGGAACTTCTGGAGATTTTACTATGACTAACAAGTCTCCTGCACTGACCAACTCTGAGGAAAATGTTGAGTTACCCCTTTTTAGAGACTCTAATCCTAACGTTTCGTTTCTCAAGCATGGGAATGATGTAAAAGTAGGCTGTAAAGATGATGATGAAATTCTTTCGCGTTACTCTCAACCTAACTGTGCAATTAAGGCATGTAGGTCACCAACACGAGTTGGGGACCGACGAATGAGGAAGCTGCTGACATCCAAATACTGGAAGACAGCCCCAAAGTTGAAGGATTATGAGGGTTCTAACACAGGTGAGCTGTTGCTTTACGATTGATGTATAGCACTAACCTTTCTATAAGTGATTTGATTTGATTTAACTTCCTGTTCTTCTGTCATCTCCAGGTGGTGCAGTAAAGCAAAATTTTAACACCAAGAGGTCCTCTTACGACATAGACAGGTCTCAACGTAATACTCCATTCAAGAAAAGGAAGTTATTTGATAGAAGCTCAGTAGTTACATATGATGGAGGCATCAGTTGTGAAAGTGTTTCTAACTCACCTGAGAAGAGTGTAGATCATGAGAAGAATGTTTCGGCTGGGAAGCTTGATGAAGGTTTATTTTGCAGCTATCTGTCAATAGATCCACTTACTGATTTGGCTTTAGTATTAATTAACAGAAATCTGACTCAATCAATCAATTCTTTTCTAAACAGGGAAAGGAATGTCCTCTTCAGCATTTGGGCGCCAAAAATCTTGCAATTTGAGAAATTCTCACGGTACTGTTGGATTTCTGTTCAATCAATTGTATTCACCATTTCTGAGCATATTTAGTGCTTCGTATGAGAAGTTCTTACATGAAATGTGGTTTTGCGCAGTGCGGCTTAGCATTAAATCCTTTAAAGTCCCAGAGCTTTTTGTTGAGGTCCCAGAGAGTACAACTGTCGGTTCACTCAAGGTATGCAACCACCGCTACTTGGGCTTAAGTATCAATATCTTGCAAAAACCTACGTACTTTGGTGTCATTGTGGTGGCTCTTTGCGTGTGGAAGTGATACTATATCTTACAAGCACTTCATCATAGTATAGTACTTATAGTTTTCGCTTTGTTTCTCATTGTGCTTACGTAACTTTGTCCTCTGTGCATACCATAATGTTATTCGTTTTGTGTCCTCCTTTGAAAAGTGTGTATTTTTAATGTTTTTTGGTTCTTTTTTTTTTTTTTGGGGGGGGGGGGGAGTGGTGGTTTGCTGTTAGCAACACTTGCATGTATCTAATTGTTTAGGGACGCTGATTTTTGAATTTTTCTTCAGAGAACCGTTCTAGAAACAGTTACTACTATACTTGGTGGTGGATTACGTGTTGGGGTACTTGTTCATGGGAAGAAGATTCGGGATGACGAAAAAACATTACTCCAGACTGGTATATCCCAAGATGATGATATGGATACAGTTGGATTTATGTTAGAGCCAAACAGCCCAACTCAATCTTCTCCACCAATACAGTCTGAAGATCTTCCTGTTCCACATTCATGTGATTCGCCCAAATTTGTAAATAGGTACTTGACCTTACCAGTTCAATTTAGTAGTTTTGTTTCCTGTTTTCGTTGCCTGGAGTTAATTTTCTAATCAACAACTTCCTATTCTGTCAGGTCACAAGTTAACCCTAATGAGGATATGTTCTTACTTGACACACTTGACAAACCTTCAATGACTGATTCAAATAGCCCTGCTGGAAGCAGCGGTGACTTAGTTGCATCTCCTACTACTGAACTGGCAGACAAAAATGACTCTGATTATAAGGCTTTGGTACCTGTTCCAGAAGCAAGCATGGAAGCTCTTGCTATGGTACCTGTGAACCAGAGACCTAAGCGTTCTGACATTGGACAACGCCGTACCAGGCGTCCCTTCTCTGTTTCAGAGGTGGAAGCCCTTGTTCAAGCAGTGGAAAAACTTGGTACTGGAAGGTACATACATGACTGTTATGCTCCATCTTTCCTAAATGTCACTCATCAGTTATAATGATTGATTAAGCTAAAAGTTTGTCTCCTAACGTGGTCATTATCTCACAGGTGGCGCGATGTCAAATTGTGTGCTTTTGAGAATGCGAAGCATAGAACTTATGTGGATTTGAAGGTAAGAACTAAGAACCTCCTTTTTGCTTTAGTTGGTGAACTTGCTGTTTTCCTGATGTAATGTGTCTTATATTTAAACGTTACAAGAAACTTGTTGTCACTTGTCACATAATTTCCTCGAACCAGCTTAAATCGATGAACGAAAGACTTGATCAATCCATCTATACATCAACATCTAATTAACATATATTTCACCCTCGCTGCCAAGAGGGGCCGACCTTATTATTCTCCACTTAAAGCATGTGGTCCTGCATTCGTTTTCATTGCTCAGATTCTCTTGTGTTTTTAGGCAAACTGTAGTTACATATTTGAGGGACTCAAGCAACCTTAATGTCATCACCTGCACATAACTTTCTCTGACAGTGATTGCCTAGCTCCTCACTGACAAGATAATTCAAAGTACCAACATTTTAAATAATTGCAATTTTTCAATGGTTGATATATTATGAATGATCTGCTAGTTGTTAATGAGACATAAATCTAAGCCTAGCTCCAAAAGCCTGTGACTTCACACATGGTCTGTTCTTTAGTAATACAATATTAACCAATGATTTTCTGGCTAATCAATAGCTTATCTTTATTATCACATGATCTGAGCTGTTTTTTCTGTTCTTTTCCTTTTTTGTATTTCCAGGATAAGTGGAAAACATTGGTTCACACGGCAAGAATCTCCCCACAACAAAGGAGAGGTGAGCCAGTTCCCCAAGAGCTTTTGGACAGGGTGTTAGCTGCTCAGGCTTATTGGTCTGAACATCAAGCCAAACAACATGGGAAGCAGCAGCAGCATCAGCATCAGCATCAGCAGGCTGTCATCCCGAAACTTACCGACGCCGCCTTGAAGGCTTGATCAACTATCATTTTTTTATTTTTATTTTTTAGTCTGTAGATTCTAATTGTTGTGTAGAATTGGTAAAAACAAAATTGATGAAAAATATGACAGGTAAAACAGAGGGAAAAAGGAACTGTAGAAAATTTACACAAAATTCATGTAGAATTTACTTCACATTTTTTTTTTTTTTTTTTTTTACCATTATTCGTTGCCAGTGTTCCCCATTAGAATGGGAAGCTATTGGCCCCTTTTGTAAATGATTTGAAAAGAATAATAGGGGTATTTCCAAATTGGAACCCCAACTGTTCTTTGATTTTTGTAAAGACTATTATAGAGGAATATTATTATTAATAAAGCTCAAGGATTATGTACATTATACTCTTATTTAATCTTTACTCTATCTATACTATATTATTTCATGGATTGAGTGTTGTGTTGTGTTTTCCTTTCTTTAATTAATTACTTATATTGCAGCAATCCCATGACGGAAGGTAAGATGCTGATTCTGTATGTGTTGAAAAATTCTGGTAATGAAGTTGACGTGATCAAGTTTAATGAAGGAACGAATTAGCTTGTAATTTAATTAAGTTTGAACATGTGGTTATAAACTAATGGTCAACTAGTAGGTGAAGTATTCCACAAGTAAACGAAATTGAGAAGGTGTTTTCGTTTTTAAACTCCTCAGTCTTAGAGTCTCATATTAAATTTTGTTTATTGGATTGCGTAGGAGTTGGTTTTATCACAGCTGCAGCATGCAAATTGCAAGGTCTATCAAATTTTTCGGAAAGTCAATGTTTTTGAGATTTCACCCTTTCTATTGTGATATTTAACCATTTGAATTTATTTACGCACAAAATTTTGAGGACAACTTTCATTATCCCATCTTTCACATTATTCATGTATTACTCCTAGATATCTGCCACATATCTGTCATAACAATTACCGTGTAGAAGTTATCCAATTGTATAGGCTTAGATGTAGGAACAAGATAATAAAGCGAAATCTTATTCAGTAAAACAAATTAAAAAATCAAAAGAAATGAGTAATTTATACTCAAGAAAAAGTAGAAAAAAGTAATTGTGGTATGTTGTTTTTCCAAGATTCCAAACTGATTTTCATCAAATCCTTGTTCTTTAAATGTTAAAGCCAGCCAAAAATACATACATGTGTTAAAAAAATGTGACTACATAACATATGATTAGGATCACCAAAATGGACTGACAATAAATTTATCTTTAGAAAGCCGTCTATGGGTGACCAACTTTTACCAGTAGGCAAAAAAAATGTGAATAAGAGGGGGGGCCTGGCCGGCAGTTGGTCAATTAGCTGGTAAGCTAAGCATCTTTTCTTAACTTTTTTATCTTTTTTTTTTTTTTTTTAGTTGCATCCCCCTTTGCCCCTATTGTCTCATGAAAATGAGATCACCGCCGCGTCTAGCTAGTGCTAGTATATGTTTTCAATTTATAAACAACCACTTTCTCTCTCCTCTTCTACCACGTTACGCCATGTGATCACTCTCTCTCTCTCTCTCTCTCTCTCTCTCTCTCTCTTCTTTTCTTTCTTTTTCTGTGGATTGGGTGTGGTTGGCTTGCATTGGCGCATTAAAAAGACCAAAACCATGATCATGATCATGATCTTGATCATAAAACTTGCTGCACAGATCAGATAATTCCAATATGGACCATGTTGAGGTTTCTTGTGATTTCAGCCTTCTTAAATGTATGTAATGTCACCCCCACTTTGCTTTAAGTTTTCTCTTTTCTTTTTATATATTTTGGGTTTTTTTTTTTATAATAAAGATAAGAAATTAGAAACATTTATATAGGATCCAGTGGATTCAGTTATTGCAAATTAAACATTTTTTTTTTTTTGTTTGGTACCAAAAATTGTAACGTAAAACCAGATTGGCAAAACAGGTGCTTGCACATGCATAAATATGCAAACTAACATTACATGCATGCCTGTATGTTTAGGGGAAGTCACACTACTGCTACTGGTTAACTACCAGTCTGGCATTTCCCATTTCCAACCCTTGATAATAACTTGCTGTTAGGGAATAATATAGGATACATATATTATATATAATCTAAACTAAATCTAGATCTATCTATCCACTTTGTGAAGGGAAAAAGGTTTTTTGTATATTGGAAAAAAGGTTTATTGTATATTGGAATATTAATGAAGTATTATACAAAAGTTGCCATAAAAACTGAAAACTATAAATGAAAAATTCGGCTGTTGATATGCCAAAAATTTATTGTTGGAACATATTAGTGACAGACTTAGCAACAGATTTGATTCGTCACTAGAAGTCTAGAACTATTGTCATAGAGGTTTTGGGTAATGAGTTTTGTGTTAAAACTATTGAAGAAAGTTTTTTCACCATTATTGCTAAGATATACGACATAATTTTATTTTTTGTAGCTAAGCTTTATGAACAAAAAGAAATACCTACGTATGGTAGTTATATAGGCCCTATATGTTGTGAATAAGGAACCAATTTAACACAACAATTTAAGATGTTGCTCGTCTTGCATGAGACATGCCTTAACCAAAACATATGATGAGACACATGTAAAAGGGCGAGTTTTTGCTAGTTTTTAATTAAAAAATGGCGAGTTTTTACGAAAAAGAGAATTGAGTTTTTACACAAAAAAAAAAAAAAAAAAAAAGAGTTGAGTTTTTATTAGCGTCTCACTAAAATAAATATGAGACGCGTCTTATCTGAGAATATAAGTAAAAGCTAATGAACTAATGGTTTTATAAAAGTTGTCCTCATACCTTGCTTGTGCTAAAATATCTCACTTTTACAACTGAGACTCTAAGAATACAAACTAAAGAAAACTCTTTTGACTTATATGTTGGTCTGATTTCCTCTTCTCTATCCATGTAAGATATCAAATCATTCTCTAGCATTTTGAGGCAAATAGTGGTCAAAACATTTGTGGGCTCTGATATCATAATATGGAGCTACAATGATGACATTAATATCGACTCACCAAAAAAAAAAAAAAAAAAAAGATGACATTGCTATAGTATACGTAGTAGTATATTAGATGATAAATTGAAAACTCAATTTTATTCCTTATTAACTTAAATTAATTGAATTGGTTCCTTTAATATCTCGCTCTGAGAAATTATTGTATGATTTCTCGACCTACAATTTCCATAATTTTTCACAAATGGGCATGTCAAATTGGTCAATCCAGTGAACTTTAGGTCAAATATTTTAGGTTTGGATTGGGTTAATGTTTGTAGTATATGTAACCTAAAAATTGGGCTGAATTCAAATTTACATATTTGATCGGATCAGTTTCTCCCATTGAGGGCCCTGCAACCCTTATGCAGATTGCAGGCCACAAGGCCTTTCAAATAGCTCTGCATGGGCCTGCCTGGACCCAGGTCCATATAAGCATGATTGCTTTATCTAAGCTGGCAAATGAATTGGGCTCAAACTGCCTCAGAATCTTGGGACCAAATTTAGCCCAAGTTTAAATTTTTGTTAATCAAAAAGGAAGGTGATTGCTGTATTGCCCAAGAGTGCGAGCTAATCAAAACGCTCCGTTTTGTATTTTGATGTTTAATCTTGTTTAGCTATTTATGATTGTCTATTGATGGAATATTAAGAGCTCGGTGGAAGAAGTTGTGTATTTTTATTTTTTTGGTGCCCAAGAAGGCCAAGCCCTATAGTTTTTGCAAGTGTGATATTTTTCCATGATATTATACGGCCACCCCAATAAGGATCGAGAGCAGATCGTGGCAAGAAACCAGGTCCTGAAAAACCCTTGGAGGCCTCATAATGGTCTTTTGAAACGAGGCCCCGAACGTTGAAAATGTGGGAGGAAGGGGAGCTAGGCCGCTCATAACGTCCCTTCGAGCCATGGAGGGGACTCTTGGGTCCCTCTAAGTCACTACGCACGCTAGTGAAGTGTATCTCAACCGGCATCTAGGAGGGTCCAAAAACGTGGGTTGTAAGTGGACAAAACAAGATCCCGAAACCCCAAAAATTGAAGTTTGATATTTTTCTAGGATATTGCACATGCACCCCTATAAGAACCTTCTTAGGCCCCGTAATGCATGGTCGCTCGAAACAAGCCCCCAAATGTTGAAAACGTGGATGGAAGGAACGATGTTAGGCCACTTGAAACGCCCCTCCAAGCCACGAGGGAGCCTCTTGGGGTCCCCCAAAGTTACCATGCAGGCTAGTTGAGCGAATCTCAACCGGCACCCAAAAGGTTTTAGAAGCATGGGGCTATATAGCGGGCAAAACGAGGTTTCGAAACTAAAAAAAATTGAAGTGTGTTAATTTTTCACAATATTGCACAGTCACTTGTATAGGAACATGGGAGAAGACCATGGCTGGAAACCGAATCCCTAAGAGTCCTTAGAGGCTCCGTAATGGTCCATCCAAAAAGGAGATACTTTTATTGATAGAAATGATATAGAAAAACTAACAAACGAAAGAAAATTAAAGATTTTGGGGCTTACTATCAGCGATTAATTGCTAATTACAGCCTATAGGAGGAAGAGGATGGATGCTAGGGTTATGGAAGAAAAAGAGGGGGGATAGAGAGCCTAATTTGTTCCTTTTTTTTTTTTTTAGGTGTACGATAAAAGGGGGTTCATTTGCGCCAAAAAGCAAAAAGAAAAAAGAAATAGAAGGTAGAATGAAGTGGAGCCTTTATTGTGTTTTAAACGAACGAATAACAGCCATCCCATTATCCATTCGTTGGATTGATTTGTCATAGACACATATTTTATAAATCATAAGACGATTAGTGAGTACATGCTTTTTTCACACAACGAATCTTGGCTAAACTTTTTAGAAGACAGTATCACTGTCACCTTCCCCATAAACTAATCAAAATAGTTAGTGGCTAAGCATTGAAACGCAAAATGCTTATTATAATGGAGCTGTTTGAGAAAGTGAGTTACATAAAATAATCATAATTATGCACAAGTTTATACTTGAAAGGTGTTTGGTCTATTGATAAACAAGTTATAACTTATGACATCAATTTAGAAGTTCAAGTATAATGGAGACACTTGCAAGAATTAATATGTGGAGTGCGAGAGCATGAAAATAACGAATTTTTGACCAAAAAAACCGTTTGCTATGAAAAAGCTTTTACTGAAAAATTAGAAATAAAAACTTTTCAAAATAGCTCTAGGGCTAGTTTATGCAAAATTAGATGTTAGTTGCAAGTGTTTCACAATAAAAGAGGAAAAAACAGGAGAAAGTAATGAAATGGTAATAAGATAGTACTAACTCTTTACGAGATGTAATTAAAAGTTCGTATGGGTTGTTTCTCAAAACTAGATGTAGCTAAAATAATATGACAAACTGTTTAGTTGTTGAGAGTAAGGCTATTTTTGACAAAATTGGGTGATAAGGTGCCTGATAAGGTAGTAGTTGCTCAAAAACTAGTTCAAAATTGTTGTTAAGTAGTAGCAAACTAGTTGAAAAGCTTGTTTATGTGAAAAGTTTGTTGGGATAGCTTTTCAAAACTAGATGAAAAAGTTCAAGTTGAAAGTTAAAACATGAAAATAGTTAGATAAACTGTTTGGTTGTTGAGAGAATAAAAAACTAGCTGATAGCGGATAAGGTAGATGATTTTTGCCAAACATAACATAACACAATCTACACAAATAACTTAAATTGTGCAACTCTATTCGACTATTCCCCCCTCCCCCCACCAAGTTTACCCATATTAGTTTGCCATACAAGATTATATGTGATACTCGTAAATAAATACATACATATAAATATATCAATTTCTAATTTTCAGCTAATACAATAAATAGTTTAACAAACATCTTTATTCAAATCATAAGCATCATACTTTTAGTTCACAATTGAAAGCTATTTCCACTGCTAATCGTCTCAAATATACCCGAAAATCCCTGCATCAAAATAAATATACTCGAAAATCTTCATTGCCAAAACCCAAAAATGAATAAATTATCAAATTCATAAAGTACCATATCTCAAAATCTTCAGTCCCTTTCAGGAAAAAAATAAAAAAAAAAGGAAAAATCTTCACTGGAGTGCTCGAATCTCTGTAAAATGTCTCGTTAAAATTTGTTTGGTTTTCTGGTGGTGTATGCTTATATGTGTCAAACATAAGTTAAAAAGCTGCTGTTTCTCTCCTGCCCGTCGACTTCTCTCTCTAGATCTTCTCACACTTCATCTCTTTCTTACTCAAGAGGTTTTGCTCTGAGAATTCGTGTTATCTCCAGTTTAATTTCTCTCTCCTCGTCAAGGTTTATGCTCAGGTACTACTTTCTCGCTTTCTCTTTGAAACTGCTTTTATCTTATTATGTGATGATTCATCGTTTCTAGGATTTAAAAGGTGAGATTTTTGGTAGATATAGCAAGTTTTACGAACTGGGTATTTGTGGGTTTGTTAGTATGTGTTGAATTTGTTCATCTATGGGTGACCTAGTCCCTAGCTGAAGTATAGTACTGGGTTTGTCCCCTTTTTTCTGTTCTTGAAATTTTGAGTTTTTATGCTTTGACTAGGGTTTTACGGAGCTGGGATTGAAATTGTTATCAGAAGCAAGACTTTCTGAATCCAGGGTTTCTTGTGGGTACGGTTTGGGTTATAGTTTCTGCAAATGGATCCACAATTAGAAGAACTATATGGGCCTTTGCATCGAATCAAGTTCAGTGATCAGATGAATCACAATTTAATTAATGGGTTGAAACTGCAAGAGTCCAATTTGAATCAAAGTTATGCAAATCCTCGTTCTGGAAGTCATTCATTGGTCTCTCCGAATTCGAATTGTAATTTGGCCAATTTGAATCCCAGTTATGCAAATTCAAGTTGTGCAAGTCATCCGTTGGTTTCTTCGAATCCGAATTGTAATTTGGCTGCACCATCATTAGGTCCTGATAATGAGGGAGCTCTTCATGATGCTCTCCATGACGATTACGACTTTAGTGATGTTGTGCTTAAGTACATTTATCAAGTTCTTATGGAAGAGGATGAGGGTGAGAAACAGCGTACCTACCACGAGCCTTCAGCTCTTGCAGCGGCAGAGAAGTCGTTGTACGAGGTGCTAGGGCAGAAGTATCCTCCTACACAAACCCAAAATTATTTGCCAGAGGTTAAGTGCGATAGCCTGAATGAGAGCCGTAATAGCAGTTGCATCAGTTATAGTTACAATGATACAAGTAGTAGTAGTGGCCCTGTGACACATAATTGGTCTGGTTATCCTTATGAGTATAATCCTTCTCCACATGTTGTGGATTCGGGCGTTTCGTCCTTGACACCCTCGTTGCCAACGTCATATAGGTCATCAAATAGCTCAAACAGACAATTTAATGTTTGGCAATTGAACCCTGAATCACCATTTGGCTCAACAAGTAATGTCAGTGGCTTAATGGATGGGCGTGTGGACTCTCCTGTAAGTGCTCTTAGTGTGTCTGATATATTCAGTGACAGTCGGTCAATGCTGCAGTTTCAGAAAGGTCTTGAGGAAGCAAGTAAATTTCTTCCAAAAGGTTCTTTACATACGGGTTTGAAGAACACTGAAGCCCATAATCCAGTGGTTAAGCTGGAGAATGGTAGTGAGAATGGGATTCCGGCACAGATTAGTAGGGGAAAGAAGCATCGCTATCCAGACGGATTGCAGCCAGATGAAGGGAGAGATAATAAGCAGTCAGCTGTTTCCCTGGTTTCTGATGAGGCAGTTAAGAGATCAGAGATGTTCGATAGAGTGTTACTGTGCAGTGGAGGTAAACATGACGCTGCTCTTCGGGAATCCTTACAGAGCGAGCGAAATAAGAATGTGCAAAATGCTCAAGCAAAGGGGTTTAATAGTGGGAAAGGCCGTGGTAAGAAACAGGGTAACAAGAGGGATGTTGTGGATTTGAGGTCCCTTTTAAGTCTATGTGCACAAGCAGTCACATCCAATGACCAAAGGGGTGCAAATGACCTCCTTAGGCAAATTAGACAGCATTCTTCTCCCACTGGGGATGGTAATCAAAGAGTGGCAAACTATTTTGCAGACGGTCTACAAGCGCGCCTTGCCGGCGTTGGAACCCCTATATATAGATGTATTGTGACTGGTCCTGCATCAGCTGTTGATATCTTGAGAGCGTACCATATGTTTCTGGCCGTATGCCCGTTTAAGAAAATGGCAAATTTTTTCTCTAATAGAACCATTATGGCTGCGGCAGAGAAAGCAAAGCGACTCCATATAATCGATCTTGGTATTGTCTATGGTTTCCAGTGGCCTTGTCTTATTCAGCGTCTTTCATCTAGGCCTGGTGGGCCCCCAGAACTCCGAATTACTGGAGTTGATTTTCCACAACCAGGATTCCGACCAGCCAAAAGACTTGAGGAGACAGGACGTCGCTTGACGAACTATGCAGAGTCGTTTAATGTTCCATTTGAGTTCATCCCTGTAGCAAAGAAGTGGGAAACACTTACGATGGAAGATCTCAAGATTGAGAGCGATGAGGTGCTTGTTGTGAACTGTATGTTCAGGTTTAAATACATACCTGACGAAACAGTGACGGCGGATTGCCCGAGGGATATTGTTCTGAACCTGATCAAGCAGATAAAACCAGCTGTATTCATACAAGGTGTTGTCAATGGCGCCTTCAATTCCCCCTTTTTCATAACTCGATTCCGAGAGGCTCTCTTCCACTTCTCCACTCTTTTTGACATGCTTGAGGCCAATTTGCCACGAGACACTCAGGAGAGGATACTGATTGAGAGAGAGATCTTTGGGCGACAGGCAATGAATGTGATTGCTTGCGAGGGTTTGGAAAGGATAGAAAGGCCAGAGACGTACAAGCAGTGGCAGGTCCGAAATGAAAGGGCTGGGTTTAGGCAGCTGCCTTTAGACCGCGAGATAGTAACTATGGCCCAGAAGAGGGTGTCATCTGTGTATCACAAAGACTTCGTCATTGATGAAGATGGGCACTGGTTGTTGCAGGGATGGAAGGGAAGAATTGTATATGCACTCACTACTTGGAAGCCTATGGAGTAAAAGTAGTATTAGTGGTCGTTTGGTTGCCAAAAGAAAACATGGGAAAACTGCCATGTTGTTTGATTGACATAAAATGTAGCAAAATGGGGAAGTCGTCCCCGCTTGGTAAGTGAAATTCCTAAATGAAGTTTTGTTTCCCGCGTCAATCAAACAACTTTAAATACTTCCCATGAAATTCTGATACCAGGGAATTGCAACTTCTTGGGAGACAACTTCCAATAATGAACCAAATGGCCACTTATTGTTCTCCAACAGGCTAGTTGGGGAGTGGCGGTTGACGTGCTGCTGATACGTGTCAGATATATTGTTCTGATATCGAGAGGCAAGGTAAAAGCTGAATTCTGGTTATATGGCCCTAATATCCTGACATTTGTAGTTCTATTCTATTGTAAAACTTCTCCACTTCACAGGTTAAGTGGGAGTAGAACTGCTTCTTCCATTTCAAGTCTTCGGGCATGTGAAGGAGACTAATGCTTGGCTGTTCATCATCATTGTGCCAGTTTTAGCTGCAGAGATGTTATTCTTTCGAGCATGAGGATGACAACTTGCTGATGCCAGCCAACATACTTGCTAAATAGCTTCTGATGGTTAGTTATGTCGAGAAATTGGACCCCTTGAAGCGCAGCAGATGAAGGGGAACTAAACTACTCTGTATCATTGACTATCATCGACTCCTTTCATCTGCATGGAAAATCTTGCTTTTTGTTATGTCAAGGGGTAAAAAAGCTCCTTGTGAAAGTGTATTTGGCTATGAACAAATTGTGTTTTGTACTACACAATGCAATACAATGTACTATGTGCGATTGTGGTTCTAGAATCTCTAATATTTTCCCTGTTTAAGTGCGGCTGTTATTTATTTATTTTTACTTTTCTTTACCTCTTGGTTGTTTAAAATCTGATTTGTATGGCTATCAAACTTTTCCTGGCTAGCATGTCAACTAATGGAGCCTGAAAAACACCTCGTTTTTGTCATCTGGTAATTTTTTGTAGCTTTGCGAAGAGATTGTTGTTGATTTGGACTTTTAGTGGGGGAGAAGAACATCAAGTCACTTCATTGAAGTGTCGTGGGAGATTAGTGCTCAAGTTTCTTGCTGAGAGTTTGCTTTTAATAGAAGGAATTTTGCAATCAAACTTGGAAATCAAGTTTTCCCGAGGTTTTCTTTGCTTGAAATGCTTGTGGGAATAAACTCAGTCATCCTCAGCATCGTCCTGAGTTACAAGACTTGAGGTTCTTGTTATCATATCATTGCATTCGGATTTCGGCATGGTAAAAGGGGGTAAGGTCTTTCAGTCCAATAACGGAATTAAAAAAAAAAAAAAAAAAATGAACTTAGCCTGTATATGATGAGTTTCAAATCTAGATAATTTGATAAAAAAAAAATTTAAAAGATATTATATTAAAATTTTGTATTTTTTTTTTAGGTAAAAAAATTACTACTGTTATTTTTGGTCTTCTTTCATACTCCACGTGCAAACTTTTGTTAAATGATTGGGTTGTTTTCTTTGCTTGTGGGATGAGTACTATACTAGTAGGAGTACTATATTTGGAGTAAAATTGCTTGTAGGAAAGAGAATGAGTTTTAGGCTTCACTCGGATTAGGAAGTTGACACAGGATGGCAGATTATCTGAGGTTAACATATTGATGAAAATCCCTAAACAGAAATTTTGCTGATTCATGAATTGACATCTCATAATGAATACTACATGTTGATAATAATAAACATGGCATAATCATTTGACCTTTGCCCCTATGCATCTTTTTCAACTAATTTCCTTAAAGATTTCTTGAAAGATCCATGTTTATTTTATGTGATATGAGTTAGGTTTTCATTTTATGCCAGCCTGATAGAGATTAGTATGGTCAAAGGTTGAATTTGTCCTATATATTGTATAGAATATAAAGTATATTATAAGTGAATTCATGATTATTGTTCATAGTGATATTGGCATCAATTACTAGAATACTAGTTGATCACCGCCATGATCGCTCTCTGATGCAAAGATAGTTGCTAATTTGCTAATCAATTCTCTCAGTACACTACTATAATATTACTAGTTTAATGAGTTTTTCTTATCCAAATACAAGACTAACCAGTATATATATTTAAAAGCACCTAATCTCTTTATTAACCCAATATTGTTTTTTTTTTTTTTTTTTTCTTTCTCTCTCTCAATTTTTATTTTATGTAGTTCTAACTTCATATTTTTGTTTCTAATAGTCAAACTGCCCAAAAACATGTAACGAGTATAAATATAAACTACCTATCACAAACTTCTTCATATAGTTCATATTTATGAGTACTTTACACCATTTGTAAAGTAGCTTACCTCCTGGTTAATTATCAATATAGGACTTTGAGTTTTATGTTTACTTTCCAACAATATTCAGATGCAATCTTATTTAAGATCTATGTTCTACAACAACGTCTAACTCGGCTTCGAAATTAGATTTAGATTTTCCTTTCAAATTCAAATCGAACTTTTTTTTTTTTTTTAACTGTATTGAGTTATTTTCAAATCGAGTTCGGACCGCACTGCCATCCCTAAAATTATCGGAACAGCCCAAGATGGCATTAATAAACATTTTAACTACAAACGTACTCCCTCCGTCCCTCACTTACCTTAACAAAACTCACAAAANATTTTCCTCATATTCTCCCTTATTTACCCCCCACTATCCCTTACATACAATAAAAAATTATACTTTCTCTCTCCAATCACTTTCTCTCTTCACATTATTTTAATGTTTCTCACACCCACTACCCAATAGTTTAATGTTTATCAACCAAGGGCAAAATCGTCCAAATACACACTCCTTAATTCTTGTGTGAATAGTGCAATGTTAAGGAAAGTGAGGGACGGAGGGAGTACCATTTGCGACCCAGAATATTACTTAAACATTCTAGTATATGTCTTCTTCTCCCTATTGTGTCGGTCAGCAATCTGAAACAACAATTAGAAAAAAAGGTTAGCTGAACAAGACATTATTCACTGTCTCTCATCACCATATGAAACGTATGAAATTTAGTTGACCTTTTTCTTTGTCGCAGCAAGTTCTCTCTTTATGGTACCTGGAAGAAGTAAAAAGAGTAAGACACATTCAACATTTGGAGCCCAAGTCCCCAACAAGATGCCACATAAGCGTCTAACCAGAAAAAAGAAACAAGAATACAGAAAGGTATCAAGAAACCAACCGTCATTTGGCTCAAGTGCAAGAGCTTTTTCGAAGCATTCAACTGCAGAATCTATGTCACTGAGAGCAATGAATGCCTGCATAGTAAGCGGTAGAAATTAGTTACTTGTACATCAACATCACATGTGCTGATTAAAAAAGCATAGGAAGTTGAGCATGAGAAAGAAATAATAAACAGATCCAGCAAAATAATCACTTAGCCCACATTTTAGCTGAACTTCACCTTCCATTATTACAATCATTTTGAAACCTAGAGCACACAGGAGAATTAGAGGTGCCTAATGGTTTAGAAGTTCTTTAATTGCAGAAACAGACATGCGAATAATGCTAGAGAACACAAAAAACATGAAAACATAAATAGACAATATAAATATCACAGATAAGAGGAACAAGAAACTCTAAAGAAAACCCTGTTGAAACGCATACTACAGACCTGACCCCTTCGGAAGTGAGCCTTCACATTATCTTCTTCATCGCGAATTGCAAAGTCAGTATCCCACAAGGCTCCATGTACATCTCCCATCTTCAACTTACATGCCTAAGAATGGATGAGAGAAACATCATAAACTGTCGACAAACATCTCATATATAAGATTGCTGGCTATTTTTCCGGATTTAGTATCCTACCAAGTTGCAGCAATGCAGTAGAGTATGAGAAGATCAAAATCAATCAAAATCTATGTAGTATTATCCAGACTCCATGGCAGCATTCATTCAAACTACTACCACGTCAGAATGGATATGAATCTTACCGCAATATTTGTATATAACTGACACCTCATTTTCCTCAAAGTTGCGCTCTTTTCTGTTTACATAATAAACATAAACCAAATTAGGAGGCAGAACTTAAAAGTAAAAAAAAAAACACAGCATACTGATAATGATTAACAAAAAGGTCACCTCCATCTAGTGTTTCCATATCCCAGCACATATCCAAGTATCGCATAGCTTTGTGATATTTTCGCATGGCTATCTTATAGTCTTGCCTCTGCACAAAAGCATATAGGATATAAATCATTCAAGCTACTGGATTCAGATACTTGCAATCATTTCTTAGTAAGCTTTCTAAATGGTAATTTGCATATTTTGTTGTCTCTGAAAGAATATCAATCTATATCTAACTCTGCACAGGGGAGAAATGTGATTATACATGTATACAGAAATTAAAAATCAGAAGCAAAAGCCAGAGCCTAATGACAACAAGGGCAGCAAGTTGAGAAGCACATCATTTCATCAAATACCTTGAACTTATCATTGCCAAAGGTCTTAATGCATTCCACTGCAGTAACCCACCATGAGAAATCATCTGATTTTGAGTCAAGGTCAGATGGCCAATCAGGATAAGTGTCCCCATCTTTGAAAAAGTTGATTATCCCATAATCTTGCCCTTCAGGGATTTCTCCACAATCCTCAATGACAATATCAAGCAATGGGCGACCATCAGCATCAGCTTCAGCATGCTCAATCGAACGAACCACCCCCAAACCTTTGATCACTCTCCCAAACACGACACAATTACCGTCAAGATGATGAGTTTGAGTGGTGGTAATAAAGAATTGAGATCCATTGGTATTAGGGCCAGAGTTAACCATGGACAACATTCCCTTCCGCTCATGCTTGACATCGAAATTCTCATCATCGAAGCGCAAACCATAGATGGACTCTCCACCACTTTCACCCCCGGCAGATATATCTCCACCTTGAATCAGAGCCCCTTTTACAATCCGATGGAAACGTACACCCTGCAATCAAATTTTGTCAAGACTAGACCTACCATAACAAGGCTTAAAGGCCTAAATCAACAAGCAGAACAAAAAAATTAACACAAAAGCTAACAGGAAATCAAACAAACACCAATGTACACCAAAAGATGGGATCTTCCCAATGTATACGGAACACCAAGTAAACTCCAAAACCAAATTGTACAATGATGCTACATAGCACCAGGTCCTATAAAAAGCCCGGCAAAGTAGACACATTTTTGACATCTATGTTCATCTATTAACACAAAAGTAAAAAATAGCAGAAACTCCCAGAATCTGAAGACCACAGTCATCCGCCTAATACCCAGAACAACAAATGAAAATTTTCCATCCCTAAATTTCACCAAGTGCTGAAGCTCAAACATACATTGTAGGCAAAACAAAAACGAAACCCAAACGTAAACCTTTAAGAAGTAAACAAAAAAATAAAAAAAAAATAACCCAGAAACAAAATTTTCTTTTTCAAATATCAACCAAAACCCAGAACAAATCTTTCAACAAGAAGGTAAATAGTGCAAGTTAGAAACATGAATAATAGAGAGAAAAGAAAAACCTTGTAGTGAAGAGGCAGAGCAGAGTTAGGGGACATGCCCATTTGACCAGTACAAAGAGCCCTGAAATTTTCAGCAGTTTTGGGCACAACATCATTATACAACTCAATCACAATCCTCCCTTCAAGCTCTCCACCAATGCTGATGTCCAAATAACACTTTGGTCTACTAATGCCCCCCATTTTTCTTCCTCCTCTCTCTCTCTCTCTCTCTTTCTCTCCCTCTCTGCAACTAAACCCTAACCCCTAGCGTTTTTGTGACTTTTTGAGTGTTTTTCTTTACAGAGTAGTAGATTAAAAACTCTTTTTGTGGGTTAATCTTTGTTTTCCTTTTTTTTTTTCTTTTTCTTTTTTTGTGCAATGAAATGAAAAAGCTGCAGAGTACAATTGCTTTGATGAGTCTAGCTAGCCTAGCCTGTGACACTGTCTTGTTAACCTGGTGTCACATACAGTACAATTACTACTAGGGAAGACTGAGGTGAGGAGTAATAAATATGGGAAGAGGAGAGGACCAGATTCACAACATTTGTGCTCTATTTTCAAGTTCATTGTCTCTATTTAATGATCTTTTTTTGTTGTTTTTACTGTTGCTACTACTCTAATTATTATTAGTAGGAGTATTGATTAATGATTATTTCGTGGGCTACCAGAAGGCCCCATGCGCCGTCCTAGTTGGGCTTTTTTGGGTGATGTAACCGCCACTAACTCGTCCCTCCTTGGGAGTGGAGTGGGGAGAAGTTATGTGACTTTACTTTTGGGTGACCCTGAGGGTTGGTGATCCTTTTTCTATCTCTCTTTAAAATTTATCTCCTATTTTTATAGGAATGTGGACCAACAGAGAGAGATACAGTGAGAGGGTTGGTGACCTCAGGGTCGGATTGGTTTTGGATTTGGTAATGTTATATTCGGGTCATTGTCGGTTTGAGTTGATTCGGATCATAAGATTAATTAGGACTGGTTGGTTCGAGTTGGGTTGAATTAAATTTTTACTAATGTCGGCTTCAGGTCAACTTGAATCAGGTTAATTCAAGTTCTGATTGAAATTGGTTTTTAATTAAATTCATTTTAATTCGATTCAGTTAGCATTTTAGTTTAGTTTAGTTCGGTCCGATTCAATTCAAGTCTTTTCGATTGAAATGAATGCACCATATAATTCGATTTATGTTATTGTTATATGTGTATATTCGGTTTAATTTAGTTGTGCAACTTACTTTGGGGGGAATAACCATTCAGTTAATCACAATTAAGGAAAGATGAACGAAGTTATTTGTTCAATAAAAAAAAAAAAAAAAAAAACTTGTATAATGTGAACGAACAAAATCATAAAGCTCATTTTAAAAATGAATGCACATTCTTTTCAGCTCATCTCTACACCCAAATAATATAGGAGTAACTTATAGACTCGTTTATGTTCACAAAAGAATAAATAAATCAAAGTCATTGTTCATTTCGTAAAACGTGTTTGTTCATTTCTTAAATGAGTAAATATTGTTGTTCATTTCCAATTCAATAATGCAATGTTTGAGCTAAATGGATAGATTTTTTTTTGTGAAACACTATCTTTTATCATGCTCATTTTGTGAATAACTACCTTTTAAAAAAGGTCTGCGAACAACTACCTTTTAAGATCACTTTTCTTTTAAAATTATACTTCTGTTCGAATTTCGGCTAAATTTTGAGTGAAATCTCAAAAATACCCTCATGCCTTGTCATGTGAGCCACTTAAACCCTCACCCTTCCCCGGTTTCTTCCTATTCCTTTGTTCTCTCCTCTCTAATTTTTATCGCGATTCTACATCTTTTGCTCTAATCTTCCATTTTCTTGTTGAAATAAAGCTCGGAAAAAAGATGGGTGAGGGTTAGGTGGCTCATATGAGGGTATTTTCGAAATTTCACTAGATATTTCGCCGAAATACGGCCAAAAGTATCATTTTACAAAAAAAGTGATCTTAAAAGATAATTGTTCATAAACTTTGTTTTAAAAGGTAGTTATTTACAAAGTGGGTATGATAAAAGGTAGTGTTTCACAAAAAATCCAAATGGATATAATAAGACTTTGTTTTTTTCATGTTATTTTTGTTGATATTTATTTTTGATTATTTATTTTATTGATTTTCGTTGATTTTACTGATTTTCGTTGATTTTTGTTGATTCGGCAAATAACAACTTTGTTGATAAATAAGTTGAAAAGAACAAAGCCTAAATAATAATATATAGGAATAATAGAATAAATAAGCTGTAAATTGGATTAAACTTGATAAATATAGAATTTAAAAATTGAAATGAACATAAATTAAACGGAAATTTCCTAGGGTACCCCTTTACTTTGATGAAATGCCTGCGGTACCCAAAGTTTTAGAAATGTGCCTGGGGTACCCCTGAACTTTCAACAAAATGATCAGCATACCCACTAATTTATAAAATGACTATAATACCTTTGCAATGTATTTTTTGTGTAATGACGTTGTTTGACTTTTATGTTTCTCTCATTTATAATATTAGTTGATAAAAAATATAAAAAAAAGTATGAAATTCATGCCCCAACTTTATTATTTTTTTTAAAAGATAAATAAAAACAAACAAATAAATAAATAAATCTTAGAAAAATAATTTTAAAAATAAAAAATTTACAAAAATTCATGTTAAATTTTAATTTTTGTTTACAATTTTCTATATTTGAATTTATTGTATAGATTTTAATTAAAACACAAAATTTAAAATTTTTAAATATCATTTTTATTCTTTATTCAAAAATTAAAAGATTTTTTTATTTTTTAAAATAAAATTATTTTCGGAAATTTCCTGGGGTACCC
>BSSO01000572.1:0-31449 GCA_030267885.1 Mesembryanthemum crystallinum
CTATATTCTCCCAAAAAAGCTCATTAACTTCCTTTTTTCTCCCTCCCCTCCTTAAGAAAATTGAGAGTAAAAGGGTTTTTTTGGATGATAAAAATGATTTTAGATAAAGAAACATAATAAGGAAATGCATTTCAATATCAAAAAAATAGGAAAAATGAAATTTTGGTCACCGACTGCGAATTTTTAGGCCCATATGCGCTTGTGGTTCATTAAAAATACCCATTTGGCATCGACGATTTTTTATATACCCAAGTGGCAAAGGGTGGTTATAAAAAATACCCATCTAGTAATTCGGCGGTTTCAAATTCCATCATTATTGCTTGACTTTCAAATGCTGATTTTGACATTTCAATGCAATTTTATAACAGAGTTGCAAAGTTCTGGGACATATTTTTGCATACTTTATGGGACGGGGGAGTAAAAAAAATTTGTTATGTAACAAAGGTTTGTCCAATTTCAGCACAGTGACTGTAAGCCATAGCTTCAAGTAACAAAAGAGCATGATAGCAAGTATAAGATATTACTACAAGCATAAAAGTGAATACTTTTGTGACATACCAATATAGTATGTTGTGACATATACTAAGGGACTGAGAAAGAACCGATAGGTCCTCCCACACAAAATCACACAGAATGGCTATACTGCCCAAAAATTAGCTAGTACCTAATCCGACCAGATCGCCCATCAACTCGACTTCCAGAATTCATGGAAGCAAGTAAGATACAGACAGCGATTTACCCAGCAGATTTGAAAAGGTCTGATACAACTAAACATGGAAATCCCCCTCTGAGTACCTTCCTTAACAGCTATGACTATGGGAAAGCATTATAAGTGCTTTCTGAGAAACACTAATGTAGATGAGCATCTTTTCATCAAATTCCAAGGCAGCTACATGAAAAGATTACTGGAACACACAAAAAGCAGAAAATAAAGGTTCCACAGGAATAGGAAGAAGAACAATCTTAAGCCCTTTTCATACCTTAATAGCAATATCCACCATTCTCCGTGCCTTTTCCTTTGATCCTTCTACTATTTCCGCTACATTAGATGAAGTTTCTTGACAGCTAAATGTAGAAATGTTTGACGAATGTATGGTTCCATTCAGACCAACTGAATTGGCTATATGCTGAGGCCAACAAGAAGGCTTTCCATGATACGTACTTTCCTGCTCAAAAGCGTGAAGAGAAATAGTAAGTCATTTTACTCTGAGCTGAAAGAAGTAAGAAACTCCAAAAGCAAGCAGTAGGTGAAACCTAGTACAGGTCTCAACACATCTTAAGTAGATAGCCTAGAATATTACCCCGTAGTATCGTTACATTCTCTTGATCACATGAAGCATCATCAGTATATACCCACAAAAGAATCATGGTACTAAATACTAGAAAGAGCAGAATAGAAAGTTGAAACACCACAGCAATTTAGAAAACTAAACTCCACCATATGCATATCACATCTTCACATATCAAAAGTACCATATGCTGAATATCTAGCACCAAGGGCTCTCAAACGCAGCCGACTGATCATTGATTTCAATGGCCCATCTATCTATACACCAATTTTCACACAGAAAGATCAACAGCCTCAAGAACATGAAGACCAGAACTAGCTATGGGAGGTTCTTTCACTAACTTCTCACAGTTCCCTCAAATCATTGTAATATCCACTCATGTCATCCAATCACTGGTAAGCAGAAACCATACCTTTCTATCCAAACTCTGTGTCATCCCAGGTATAGGCCTCAAATCACCCACCCTTGGCTGCATATGTGCCATATTGTAACATTGATTTTGTATGGCTGAATGTGTCCTGAGACTTCCACTGCTTGGTACCTCAACATACGAACCTATACATGCTGGCTTGACCTGTACAAATCAATCCTCCAACAATTAAACCAAAAAAAATCAGGGGGTATGGGGTGTATCAATGTACATTTACTCGCCAGGGCACATAACATTTATAGTATTCCAGGAACTTATAAATGAAATTTAAAGCAAGGACACTATATCCATATAAACTAAAGAGCATCGCACATTCATAAAGCATAAGAACCTCATTTCTAAAGAAGAGAGAGTTCTAAGGCAGATCTCTTTGTTTGTTTTGTTGATTTCAGATGAGCAACTATATAAATTCCAGAAAATCTTGGTAGTGTCCAGAGTCCAACATTATATTTATTTAACAATTCATCAAAGTATACATTTTGTGCAGCTTTACATGATGGCCAGTACAGGAGATTGGGCTCTATTAAAAAATTAAGTTTACATCACGTTCAAAAAAAAAAAAAAAAAGGAAAGAGAGAGAAAGATAGAATATGACACAATGCTAAGATAGTCTGCAGGTAAGCATATATCAGAAATAGCACAGAATGAATGTCAATCACTTCAAAAGCAACCTTCTAGCAATACAAAAAAGCTGCATAAGCATTAACAAAACAATTGTTTCCTCATGCGCCAGAAACGTGCAGTTCTGTGTATCAGACAAAGCATGGCACCTTCCTGGATTGTACTTGGGTCATAGCCACACGTAACCGGGGAAATGGCAGACACTAGTCATCTATCATTTTTCTTGCAATCAGCTTCTCACCCTTCGGCAGTCGGGTAAGCAAGGTAGCATACATATAGTAACCTTCCCAGGCCTTACCTGAGGCGGTATTACACTGGGTATTGTTGTATTAGTGTCGGTCTTTCAATTTCACTCGGGTAAAGTTCCTTCCATATCACTTCATGTGCTTTTAACTTTAAAAAAAAAATATCTTCCTGGATTAAAACTTAAAAGTTATCATAGAAAACACCCAAGATATATCCTTCTATGTCCTGTCCCTCATGCTTCAGAGCCATTACTGTGTTGCATACAAGAAAAACTGAACAGAAAGCAAAATGACAAAGAAGAGGTCACATGATATTCTGTATCACCTAAGTATATTGCAAACTGACCTTTGTCTCACTTGTGATGGATGGGTTGAGCGGAGGAATATGCGACTGAGAATCAACATTTTGCATATGCTCTTCTGAAACCGGCATCAATGTTCCGCTGACTTTTGGTTCTTGTGAGTACCGATAATCAAATAACATCTTCTGCCTCCTTAACACTTCTGGCATATTTTCCACTGGGTTCAACGGCATGCATTCAATATCCTACCACAGTTATAAGCAGTTAGTTTTGCTGCTTTTACGCAAGGGTAACAAGAGACGATCTACACTTACTACAAGCAGAATCAACCACAATCCTTAATATATCACAAGGTAAACAGGAGTATAGTAGTTAGTAGAGTAGAGAATCGTTAGCTAAACTGTACTATGCAAAAGTCGCAATTAAAAATAACTGTTCGAAGATTATTATTTCTAGGACGGCTTCCTATAAGCCTAGGAAAATTGAAATTCTAATTTGGATTGACTGGGTGACATTTGTTTGAAATGGATAGAAATATTGCAATAACATTACAGACCTTTTGAGAGATTAGAGCAGAATTCCGCATCCTTATGTGACTGAGCAACTTTGAAACCACATATCACTAACTATGACAACACGGGAAGGAGGACGGAAGATTATTTACCCAAAAAGAAAAAAAAAAAAAAAAACCACTTTATTGAACTCCTTAGTCCTTACAACGTCATAATACGGAACCACACATCAGACAAACATACATCAAAGATAAACCAAAAACGGTGCTAACTCATACACAAGTAAAGACTTTGATTTGAACATGCAATTTTTATAACTGGACTATATGTATCCAATCCCAACAAAACAATCTCAAAGACTAAAGGGACCGACAACATTTATCGCCATCCCCCTCTTCAGGACAATTGATCTTTAGGTTGAATTTCTCTGTACTAGAAGTATTGATGTTCACATTAGGCACAAACTAACTCAGCAAAGAGACAAAAGAAACAAAAAAAAAAAAAAAATCAACCAAGAAAGAGTTGCAAAGGAGAAAGCAAATACCATGACTGATTCAACTCCCAGATCTGGATGGTCAAACTGGACTAAGCAGCTATGACGATCAACTGTCAAAACACTGCCATTATGAAATTCTCTTGATTTAGGATGAATAGCAACTACTTGTTGGCCAACTGATAATGGCCGTGCTAAGTCTGTAGGTAGGCCTTCCCCAAGGCCGGCACGAAGGTCAGCATAATGAGTCCTAACAGATTCACGATATTGCTGAAGTTTCTCCCTTTCTTCCTGGAGAAAACGTTCAGAAAACCTCCGAGGTTTACCAAGGGAACTGCAAAGTAATAAATTTCAGTCAGACTTCGAATTCCTTGCAGTCAGGAAGCATATCGGTTGTACAATAAAGACAAGCCTTTCTACCTTCTAATGACACCCCATTCAACACGAGTAAGTCTTGGAATATGTCCAAGTCCAACATGATTCAGGTACTCCACAAACTCCCTTTTGGCAAACCACGGGTAGTCAATTGCGCTGTAAAACCACTCATATACACACCATCTGCGTACATCATGACAAGAGAGACAATGCGAAATCTTCTCCTACAATGTCAGTGTTTAAGGGTTAACAAAACAAAGGAAAAGAGGGAAAAAAATGAATATACGTTTTACATTGTGAAAGATGCAAAAAACCGAGTGATTTACTTTTCAGAATGCATGAAACTCACCTTTGACAATGGCACCCTGTCTTGAAGAAAAGATGAGTACTCACTGGAGCAAGTACTCCGAGCAGAATTTCTATCCTTCTGAAGTAACTTCCTATCCCTCTTGCGCCTGTTTTTCCTTCTTGTAAGGTTAACAACCTGGTTAACAGGGTTAACCTGTTTACTGGAAACTGCAACTTCAGCCTCTCCCATCTGTTGATCATTGCTAGTAGACACATCAGGAGACCTTACTAAGGATTTACATTTTTTAGAGACAGTTGATATCTGTGCACTACTGTCTGCAGACTTCACCTCTTCATCAGCCTAAGTTTATAGAAAAAGAAAGAAAATAGCAATTAATAGCAGTTAGATACTTTTATTTTCTTAAAAATAAGCAGTAGTCAAACAACCATCGCCAAATCAAATATGTGGAATTCACAGTGTAAACATCCCCAGCATGCCTATTCATCAAGTTCCAATTTTAATTACCAACAGAGAAACTCAAACCAACCAACCAAGCATTCATAAATCATTTGAAACAGTGCAAAACTTGCATAAAACACATAGAAAGATAGCAAATTGCATGAAATCATCAGATATTGTTTCAATGATATTCCCACTATAGGCCGTGTCATCTCCTAACCACAAGTCCCTGTGTTACATCCTAAAGCAGTTAGGAAAGTGTTGTTTTACTTGTTTTCGACACTGGTAATCAAGAGAAAGTTCTTGTGCTACATCCTAACTTCCTTTGCACCCAAGTTTTCGACACTTGGGGCCTTGTGGATGAGTGACCAATACGGGGCCTTTCAGGGCTCTTAGGGACCCGGTTTTTGGCCCTGGCTCCTCCCACGTCCCAATGAGAGTGCCAATAAGATCGTGGAAAAATGATACACTTTCATTTTTTTGGTTCCAGGATCCCATTTTTCCCATTTAGCCGACGGTTTTGGATCGTGGTGACTTATGGGGACCCAAGAGGTCCCCTCGTGGCTCAAGGGGCTATTCCGAGCGACCTAACTTCCTTTGCACCCATGTTTTCGACGTTCAAGACCTCGTGGATGGGTGACCAGTACAGAGCCTCAGGACCCGATTTTTGGCCCTGGGCTCATTCCACGTCCCTATGCGGGTGCCAGCGAGATATTGTGGAAAAATGACACACTTCCACTTTTGAGGTTCTGGGACACAGTTTTGCCCACTTATAGCCCATGGTTTGGACCCTCTGGGAACCTTCAGAGAGAAACTCCACCAGCGTGCGTGGTGACTAAGGGGGACCCAAGAAACCCCCATGGTGATTTAGGAGGGAGTTTCGAGCAGACTGACTCCTTTTGTACCCACGTTTTTGGTGTTCGGGGCATCATGGATGGCTTACCTATAAGAAGTCTCCGAGAGCTCTTAGGGACCAGTTTTCACCCCTGGGCTCCTCCCACGTCCCTGTGGGTGAGTCGCGTGAGAAATTGTGAAAAATGACACACTTCCATTTTTGAGGTTCCGGGATCTCGTTTCACCCACTTATAGCCCATGGTTTTTGATCCTCTCAGGCGTCGGTCGAGTTTCGCTTCACCAGCATCTATGGTGACTTAGGAGGACCCAAGAAGCTTCCCGATGGCTCCAGTGGATGTTCCTTATAGCCTAACTCCCTTTGCACCCACGTCAACGTTCGAGGCCTTGTGGATGGGTGACCATTATAGGGCCTCTGAGGGCTCATAGAGATTTGGTTTCTTGCCTGAGGCTCCTGCCACGTCTCTATGGGGATGCACGTGAGATATCATGGAAAAATGACACTTCCATTTTCAGGATATGGGATCCTATTTGTCCTACTTATAGCCCACGGTTTTTGACCCTTCCAAACGCCACGCTGGTTGAGTTTCGCTTCACCGACTGCCCCTCTTTTTAGACCTAACGTCCCCTCGGGGGCCGATCTGAGCGGAGGACATTGTCAGGTGGGGTGGGGAGTTTGGCTCGGCAGCACATCTGTTAAGAGATAACGCAGTGTCCTAAGATGAGCTCAACGAGAACAGAAATCTAGTGTGGGAACAGGAGGGTAAAAGTTCGTTTGATTCTGATTTTCAGTACGAATACGAACCGTGTTGGCCTAACGATCCTTTAGACCTTCGAAATTTGAAGCTACAGGTGTCAGAAAAGTTACCGGGCTTGGAAGCCAAGCGTTCATAGCGACGTTGCTTTTTGATCCTTCGATGTCGGCTTTTCCTATCATTCTAAAGCAGAATTCACCAAGTGTTGGATTGTTCACCCACCAATACGGAACGTGAGCTGGGTTTAGACCGTCGTGAGACAGGTTAGTTTACCCTACTAAAAATAGTGTCGCGATGGTAATTCAACCTAGTACGAGAGGAACCGCTGATTCGCACAATTGGTCATCGCGCTTGGTTGAAAAGCCAGTGGCGCGAAGCTACCGTGCGCTGGATTATGACAAAACACCTTTAAGTCAGAATCTGGACCAGAAGCGACGCATGCGGCCGCTGCCCGATTGCCGACCTGCAGTAGGGGCTTCGGCCCCCAAGGGCACATATCGTAGGCTAAGCCAGCGCGGCGTATGCGCCGCGAGGGCCGCCTTGAAGTACAATTTCTCCCGAGCGGCGGGTTGAATCCTTTGGAGACGACTTAAATAAGCGACAGGGTATTGTAAGTGGCAGAGTGGCCTTGCTGCCACGATCCACTAAGATTCAACCCTACGTCGCTTCGATTCGTCCCTCCTCCCCCGCCTAAATATCCCCAACTCTTACTATGGTAGTCCACCCGAGGTTCGCCGTGGGAAGCTGCGAAATAATGCTAAGTCCCTATGAAAGGAAAATTATATGGTGGCGAGGCGCCAACTTCTCTACGCTAAGGGAAGCCCCTTGAAGCCAAAAACGATGAGGCTCCAAAGTCCCACAGAAAAAAAAAATAAATAAATAAAAAAGAAAAAAAAAAAAATCCCTTCAAGCCCGGACGTGTCAGGATGCCCGAGTCAACGGGCATGTCCGGGCGCTACCGGGCGCTAGCAAGCCCTGATGCCCGGGCATGTCCGGGCGCTACCGGGCGTTGACATGCCCTGATGCCCGGGTGGCATGCCCTTATGCCCGGGCACTGACATGTGGGGTGGCATGCCCTTCTGCCCGGGCGCTGGGTGTGAAGGTGTCAGGGCATGTCCATCGACAGTGTCTCAGAGGTTTAAGTGACCCTCACCATGCCTAGGCCGACACGACGTCCCTATCCATGACAAGGGTATCCGAGCCCCAAAAATTGAAGTGTCATATTTTTCCACGATATTGCACGGGCACCTCTATAGGGGCGTGGGAGGATCCCATGGCCGGAATCCGGCTCCCGAAGAGCTCTAAAAGTGCCTACCCGAAACAAGGCCCCGACCGGAAAAAACACGAGCGCAAGGGCACTTAGGCCTCTCGGAACGGCGCACTGAGCCACGAAGGGCCTCTTGGGTCCCCCCCGAGTGGCCACGCAAGCCGGCGGGGCAAAACTAGACCGGGGCACGGGAGCCCAAAAAGCGTGGGCTATAAGTGGGCTAAACGGGGTCCCGAAGCCCCAAAACTGAGGTGTCATATTTTTCGACGATATTGCACGGGCATCTCTCTAGGGGCGTGGGAAGATCCCGTGGCCGGAATTCGAGTCCCTAATAGCTCTACATTTGCCCGGAATGGTCACCCGAAAGAATGCCCCAACCGAAGAAAACACGAGCGCAAGGACACTTAGGCCTCTCAGAATGGCGCACCGAGCGACGAAGGGGCCTCTTGGGTCCCCTTGAGTGACCACGCAAGCCGGTGGGGAGAAACTAGACCGGGGCCCAGGAGGCCAAAAAGCGTGGGCTATAAGTGGGCAAAACAGCTCCCGGAGCCCCAAAAATTGAAGTGTCATATTTTTCGACGATATTGCACGGGCATCCCTATAGGGGAGTTGGAGGATCCCGTGGCCAGAATTCGAGTCTTTAAGAGCTCTACAAGTGCCCGGAATGGTTACCCGAAAAAATGCCCCGATCGTAGAAAGCATGAGAGCAAGGGCACTTACGCCTCTCGGAACGGCGCACCGAGCGACGAGGGTGCCTCTTGGGTCCCCCGAGTGACCACGCAAGCCGGTGAGATGAAACTAGACCGGGTCCGGGAGGCCAAAAAGCGTGGGCTTAAGTGGGCAAAACGGGGTCCCGGAGCCCCAAAAACTGAGGTGTCATATTGTTTGGCGATATTGCACGAGCAAACCCATAGGGTCATGGGAGGAGTCCATGGCAAGAAATGGGGTCCTTAAAAGACCTCGAGCCCCCATAATAGTCAATCGAAACAATGGCTCCAACTCCGAAAACGTGGGTTTGAGGTGAGTTAGGCCTCTCGGAACGGCTAACCGAGCCACCAAGGGGCCTCTTGGGTCCCCCCGAATTACCACAAAAGTCGGCGGGGCGAAACTAAACTGGCGCCCGGAAGGCCCCAAAAGCGTGGGTTATAAGTGGGTAAAACGGGGTCCCGGAGCCCAAAAATTTAAACCTTCATATTTTCGCACGATACTGCACGGGCACCCTCGCAGGGATGTGAGAGGAGCCCATGATTGGAAAACGGGTCCCTAAGAGCCCTGGGAGGCCCCGTAGCGGCCACCCGAATCAAGGGCTCTCTCTTGCAAAAACAAGGGTGAGCCCATGATTGGAAAACGGGTCCCTAAGAGCCCTGGGAGGCCCCGTAGCGGCCACCCGAATCAAGGGCTCTCTCTTGCAAAAACAAGGGTGAGCAGGCCTCTGCACCCACGTATTCGGTGTCCGGCGCCTCATGGATGGGTGATCAAAACGGAGCCCTCAAAGGGCTCTTTGGGACCCGATTTTCGGCCTAAGGCTCCTCCCACGTCAATATGATGGTGCCCGTGAGATATTGTGGAAGATTGACAAACTTCCATTTTTGAGTTTCTGGACCCGTTTTCCCCACTTATAGCTCACAATTTAAGACCCTCCAAACCGCTGGTTAAGTTTCGCTCCACCGGTGTGCGTGGTGACTTAAAGGGACCCAAGAGGCCCTCTAGTGATTCGGGGGGCTTTCTGAACGGCCTAACTCCCTTTATAACCATGAATTCGGCATTTGAGGCCTCGTGAATGGGTGACCTATACGTCTCCAAGAGCTCTTAGGATCCCGTTTTCACCCACGGTCTCCTCCCATGTCCCTTTTAGGGTGCCCGTGAGATATTGAGAAAAATGACACACTTCCATTGTTGAAGTTTCGAAACCCCGTTTCGCCCACTTATAGCCCACGGTTTTGGGCCCTCTCAGGCGCCATATGAGTTTCGCTCCACCGGCGTGCTTGGTGAGTTAAGAGGACCCATGAGGACCCTAGGTGGCTCGAGGGGCCATTCTATGTAGTCTAACTCCCTTTGCACCCACGTTTTCGAATTCAGGGTCTCGTGGATGGGTGACCATTATGGAACATTTAAGGGCTCCTAAAGACTTGGTTTTCGGCCCTCGGCTCCTTCCACATCTCTATGGGGATGCCCTTGAGATATTATGGGAAATTGAGACGCTTCAAATCTTTTGAGGTTCCGAGACCCCATTTCGCCCATTTATAGCCTAGGCGTTGATTGAGTTTGCTGTGTCGGCGTGCGTGGTGGCTTAAGGGGACTCAAGAGTCAAGAGGTCTTCTCAAGGTTCTGAGGCCTCATTTTGCCCACGGTTTTCGACCCTCCCAGGCGCCGGTTGAATTTCATTCCAGCGGCGTGCATGGTGTCTCAAGGGGACCAAAGAGGCCCCCTCGTGGCTCGGGGGCAGTCCGAAATGCCTAACTCCCTTCGCACCCTTATTTCCGGCATTAAGGTCCTCGTGGAAGGGTGACCAATACGGTGCCTTAGGAGGCTCTTCAAGACTCGATTTTTGGCCCTAGGCTCCACTTCAATTTCATTCCAGCGGCGTGCGTGGTGTCTCAAGGGGTCCACAGAGACTCGAATTTTGCCCACTTGACCCTCCACAAAGTCAGTTGAGTTTCGCTAAATCAGAGTGCATGGTGACTTAGGTGGACACAAGAGGCCCCACAGTGACTCGTAAGGCTTTCAAAGAGGCCTAACTCCCTTTGCACCCAAATTTTCAACAATCGGGCTCGTGGACGGGTGACCAATACGGGGCCTACAAGGGTTCTAAGGAACTTCGTTTTTGCCTCTGGTTTCCTCTCGCGTCCCTATGGGGGTGCTTGTGAGATTGTCGTAGAAAAATGACACTTACATTTTAAAGGGTTCCGAGACACCATTTTGCCCACTCATAGCCCACGGTTTCGACCCTCCCAGGCGCTGCTTGAGTTTCATTACACCGATATGCATGGTGACTCAAGGGGACCAAAAAGGCCCCCTCGTTGCTCGGGGGCGGTTACGGCTTAACTCCCTTTGCGCTCACATTTTCGACGTTTGGGTCCTTGTGGAAGGGTGACCAATACGGGGCCTCAGAAGGCTTTTAGTCCTGTTTTAATGGCCTTAGGCTCCACCTAGATCAATATGCGGGGGCCAGGAGCTTATGAGATAACGTGGAAAAACGACACACGTCCACTCTTTTAGGTTCTGGGACGCCATTTTGCCCAATTATATAGCCTACGGTTTTGAACCCTCCAGGGAGTCGGTTAAGTTTCATTCAACCGGAGTTCGCCCTAGACCACGAGGCCCCACGGTGACTCGGAGGGTGTTCTAAGGCCTAACTCCCTTTGTACCCATATTTTCTGGTGTTCAGGGCCACATGAATGGGTGACCAATATGGGGCCTCTGAGGGCCCTTAGGGACCCGGATTTTGGCCTCGGGCTCCTCCGATATACCTATGGGGATGTCCATGAGATATCATGGAAATATGACACATTTCATTTTTGAGGTTTCGGGACCTCATTTTGCGCACTTAGACACCGGCTTTGGACCCTCCCGAGGCCAATTGAGTTTTGCTCCCCCGGCGTGCGTGGTGATTTCCGGGGACTCAAGTGGTCCCCGGTGGCTCGGGAGCTTTCCTAACAGCCAAACTCCCTTTGCACCCACATTTTCGACGTTGGGGACCTAGTTTCCATCCTTGGGCTCATGCTTGATATGTGGAAAAAAAATGACACACTTCCATATTTGAGGTTCCACGACCCCATATTGTATAGCCCACGGTTTTGAACCCTATCAGCGCTCCACCGGCGTGCGTGGTGACATATTGATATAACCACGAAATTGGGGCGTAAGGGAGGTTGAGGAGCAAGGTGTTCATCTTTGAATCATATTGGACAAAGCCCTCTATCTAACATGGGAGGCCCAAAATCAGTAATTGAATGCCCAATAGTCATTGGTGGCACCCTACGGTCTTTACTAATCATCTATTTTTAACGCTCTATATCAGCACCATAATTAAATTTAACAAGTGAAGAAGGCCTTGAGGGGGCACTAAGGGGCCTCTTAGATCTCCCTTTTACCCCAAAAGCCTCCATGTGGAATGCCACCAAGCCCCGTGATGGTTTGGATATGCCTCATAAATGAAGTGTCTAAAAGCTAACGAGACCAAGGTGTTTATTAGATGGGAACCCTAAAGGAACATGAAGAGGTGGAGGACGCCAAAGGTTGTTTATTGAGTCCAAAATAGCCATTGGTGGCACCCTTCACTGTTCATCCGCTTTAATGGCTCTGATCTTTGTACCATAGATCAATATGATGTCTAAGCATTCGGAAAAGTCTTCATGGTATTGTGAGGCTTCATGGATCTCCCTTGTTCCTCAAGAGCCTCCACTGGTAAACACTACTAACCCCAAGATGGGGCAATACTACAAATAAAATTTGCTAGGTTTTATAAAATATGCAAATGAAATGTATGTGAAAAATATGAAAGCTTATCAATGAAAGAGAAATCTACATGCTAATAGTTCCGAATTCAGGCCAAAACAATTACACAACATGGACTGAATTGGAAATGCACGTAATCATGACTTACTCAATCCAAACTCACAGTATGCTAGTCGAATGTCTTATAAAAAATAAAAACAAATAAAAAAGCATGCTAGTTAAATATAAGACAACCAAATCCACTATATGAAACCAACATTGCAATGCAAGACCTCAAAAACCAAAGCGCAAACCAATGAGGTTGGCTATGTAACATCCTTCTTCTATGTAAGAAAGCAATATAAAAACAGCAATAGCAATGATTTCATACCTCGTTTCCTGGCTTTGCACAATAATCATTACGCAGTTCCGCCTTCCGTACCTGCAAGTCATCCAAGTTAGCCAAGGTCAACAACAGAAGACTAAAGATAGAATGCCATATTATCTTTTCCCACCTTTGGCGCTTGGGACTTGCGTTTCTTCTTATGCTCTCTGTTGGCACTCTCGTCTTTTAATGTTACACCAGGATGAGAATTCCTATTAACCATGGTGTCCCGTCCAGCGACAGATTCTCCACCATCCTCAACTGCAGGGTCAGTATAATGCAAAATCTCCTTAGCATGTCAGTCCCAGATACAGCATACAGGCAGATTCCAATTAGTAACAAATATACTAATTGATAGGTTATATCAGAAAGATAACATTCATCACGCTATGGTTACCCGAAACTCATCTTACAAGTACTACGGGCCTTGAAAGGAAAATCCTGTCAAGCGATCTTACAAATATAATCCTATTAAAGATAACTGTTTCAACACATAACAGATGCATCAAGCTATGTAAATTACAAGGATGGTAACAATGGTGGCAAATTAAGAAAATAGAGCCTCATAGAAAGAGGGTAAAAGAGAGCCCTAGATCCATTGCAAGAAACTGCAGTGCAATGGAGACAACAACAGGATTCCGATCTGAATGTGCATCCAGGAGCTGGCAGTGAATAAGGGAGGGGAGGAGGCTCAAGCAAGATATGGTGAAAATTGAATTTAATTGCTGCCCCTTAACAAGCCATTTTTCATGAATTTTGAAAATCAGATAAACATAAAAGATGACAGGAAATAAAAAGATATAACCAAGTAAAACTCAGCACAAGATAAAAAAGTTCAGATGCTATTGCCAATAGGTGCCTCCCCAAACCCCTCACTGCTTATGTGAGATCGCATAAGAAAAAGAAAAGTAGAAAAAAGGTACCAACAAAGAAAATGTTGTACCAGGTTCAAGATAAGGCATCATCGACGACATTTCAGCCAAGGTCTGCAGCGCATCACAAGCTGCACGTTCATCTGTAAAACACAAAAACATAAATAAAATAAGACAACCCCCAAGGACTTCCTGCCCAAGGGGCAGATAGAAAACTGATACTAGATTTGACATTGGACAGAAACCATGGAGATTTTATAAGTTACCAGGTAGCTTAATGTTAGTAATTAGTACCTATCCCATGGGAAGTGAACCTTAGAAGTTGTCATGTTATCAACAAAAAAACTAGGTTTCAGCCAGAAGAGTATGATTAAGTATTAGCAGCTATATTTTTAGATAAAAGAATTAAATAGATAGGGATGGAAAGTACTACCTTAAAGGACAAAGAGTTTGCAAACAAAAAAAAAAAAAAAAAAAAAAAAAAGAAGTTTGCAAACAACTATAATAATAAATTTTTTCCAATTGCTTTAAAGTTTGAACCTCTGCAATAGGTAGACCCTCAAAAGCCTGGCTTGTCTAGCCCACAAAGAAGCTAAATAGACTACCCAGCCTCCAATATAATCTGGTGGATGAAACATACACAAGAGGAAAGGAAACTCTTTTTAACTAAAGGCGTTAGAGATTTGCCAAACAACACCTAAGCAGCTTCTTCTCCTTGTTACTTCCCAATTTACACAACTTCCCAGCAAATGATCAATAAATGCATAACACCACACCCAAAGCTACCCAACAAATACTCCATAAGGATTGTGCCACCTCAAAATGCAAGAACAAATGCAAACAAGTATTGTTTCTCCCCAATATTAACAGCCTGACTCCCAACTTACAAATTAATAGAAAATTTTAAGTACACAAGCACATTTAGAAAGTATAAAGGTGACTCATTTTAGCCATACTATCCCATTGACATGGAAAAAAAAAAAAAAATTGTGAACCGATCAGTAGTGGCAGTGACAATTGTTTACTTAAATCTCAGAACCAACAGCCAACGGATTTGAAACATAAAGAATTATAAGAAATCATGCCACTGATACAAGAGAGAATGACCAGATAAGCACTATCTACCATAGGATGTTTACACCACCCAAATAACAGAAAAAGAATTTCTCCATCTATGGCTAATTCAATCTTGATATGTCCTAAATTGACCATCATAAACTAACAATAAATGCAACTTCAAAAAGTAAATCCACTTCCCATTATATTGTGACTTCATTGGTAAAATTCCTTACTAACTTGTTCACTTCTTAACATACCTGAAAAGTTGACTATAAATAATCCATGCGTGTTGAAGGAGTATAAAAAAAGACAGCAAGCTTGCAGCCAAGAACTATATATTAAGATAGAAAGAGCAGGTCTCCACCTTCAACTATGAGTTCGTTGTTTCTCATACTTTGGCTGTCAGAAGTTGATAAGTGAAATTTGGCACCTGCACCCGCAGAACCATCCTCTCCTCTAGGTCCTTTGTCAGTAATATTATATGCTTCCTGAATACCGTCGAAAAGTTTGCCTTCGCTGAGAGCAATTTTTTCTTTCTTTCCCTTCTTCCTCCCTTTCTTATACTCCGCAAACACAGATTTACCAGAATCTAGAGAATCCTTAACCAGATCTCTGCTTTTGGTCTCATTAGTCCCTAAACTACCTTCTGCAGACTCTTCATCCACAGCAACCCCACGATACACGGGCTTCACCGTCAGGAATTGAGAATAGTACCAAAGCAATAAACGTCAAGACAAGCCATAAACTCTGAATTGACAATTATTTATAAGATTAAACTATCAAATACCTCCAGAACATCTACATGATTGAAGAAGCAAGTGGGCATCAACTTACCACCTTTTCCCTAGCTTGTGGAACATGTGGTGAGCTTGGTGTCTGCCGTGCTTCTGTCAACAGTAAAGCCCCGTGAGAAACCTCATCTCTTTTTGCATTCATGAATGATCCTTGAGACTTCTTATTTGGAGGAATAGCTAAGCACGAAACAGGCACACGAGGAGTCCTTTTTCTTACAGGAAAGTATGGTTGGATACCTGAAGGTGTGAATGAGACCATCAATCAAGCTCAGTGCTATTTGGCTATAGGTAGGCCGTAGGCAAATGAAATCTAGTGAACATGGTTTCTATGGAAACACATAATTAACGGGATTTTAGTTGTAAGTTGAGAGAAGGAAAATTACCATCACGGCCCAGTTTCAATAAAGACAAGCATCTATCATTGGAGCCAGTTGACTGAGGCTGAAAAGAGTCCTCTCTTGGCGAGTCAACCCGAACTTTTGTCTTGGGATATTTATGAGGTTTTCGAGCTAATACTGTGGCCTCATCACAGTCTCTTTCACTGCCACTTCCTCCCTGCCAATAACGAATTAGTCATTACTGACATTATACTGATCAAACAACACAAAGAATACATATTGACAATGCACATAAGCAACTATAAACTCGAATAGTAAAATTGCAAGGAATCAGTTGATAGGCTCCACATAGAAATAGGAACATATTTCAAACACTGAAATGCATGGGAAGTACATAATGAACAAATAGCTGTGGTCATAACAATCAACTAACCAGCTCTTGAAAGAATAGTATACTTCTCCAGTGATGACAAAAAAACCAAGCCAACAACCCAATCCCTCTTTCAAGGCTCTGGCGGTCTGGCCTATGGAAGAGTATGGGTGTGATAACGCACATATATTTTTAAGACACTAGCTGTCTATATTTTCTTCACAGGTTCTCATTAATTGGCTCACCAATAAATCAAAATGAGTAAAAGGGACACACTTTCTTAAAACTTAATGACCTAGGAAAAGATATTGAGAGTGTAACTCGGCCTAAATATTTAATCAGAGCACCAAAATATCCATCAGATTTAAAAAAAGATTTTACCATGACATTATAGTGATCAGTCATCATTGCTATGAGGCCAACCACAGAAGCCGTCCCCTCTGGCAGAGATAAGTACGCCTGGAAAACAAAAACATGTAGATTATCCTATTTAATCTTCAGCACTCATCAAAAGAAATGTCTATACCAACATCAATCTGTAGCAGCGGTGCAAAAGAAGTGTACCAATACCAAAGTATTTATATCACAGCAAATGGCAATTGTAAGAATTCAGAAAATGTCTTTCCTGCTAGTAACTTTTCTGTTTAAGGTCTTCTTTTCTCCTTTACACCAATGATATAAGGCTCAAAAAATAAAATAATATCCAATGAATAGATCTTTAGAACTTAGTCTACCATAAGAGGGTTTATATGAACACTTAAACTTCCAGAATTCATTTCTCTAGATGCAAGATCACAATTTTATTCATAAACACCAAAAGAACTCTAAGTGACATAGCTGAAAAACAAAAATTATAAAATCACTCCTGAACTGCTATTTGCTAGCTTAAGCAATATCATTGATGCTTTAACTTTGAACCAAAATTTTCTCACCGCAAATTATTTGGTATTTTCAAAGTCATAGCAATCAAGTATTGGGTAAAATGTGGGCACGTCATTCACTTTAAAAACTGGGAACTACAACAAGTTGTTCGTCACAAGTTATTTTAGTTATCCAAAAGAAAAATGATACCAAGTTGACCTAAAGTTTAAACATTAGTTAGTATACGCAGACCGCCAATAATAATGAATCAATTCTTTCCTTTTATACAGTAACANAAAAGAAAAAAAAAAAGAAAAAAAAAAAAAAAAGAAGAAGAAGAGAGAGATTGGTAGTTTTAGCTCTATGTACTTGCAAGAAGGAAGGGGAAAAAAATGGACTGGAACGTGCATATTATTTGAGTACCAACCATATCTATTACTCACTGACACTAGCTTCACCCCAGAGCATTTAGAAATCATGCTTACCCGGTTCATATTGTAAAGTGCGTCAACCATATCTATAGATCTAGAACGTACAACACCAGCAACCTGAAATTCAACAGGGGCAAAAGAAGAAGAAAGGAAAGGAAGAAATTAGCAGCGACAATGAAAATTTCACAATTTTTCTGGATAAAGAAATAAAGCAGGTTGCAAGAGGATAGGTCAAGTAATGTCACAATTCTGAGAAGGTAAATAGCAATCAAGTAGCCAAAGAGGAAATAACTACCATGCATAATGCATGCAAGGTCAGCTAGTTAGCTTATTTATAACTCTGTGCTCTCTCGAAGTCCAGAAGAAGGTAATATAATGATAATCGATACAATAATTGTGGTTCACTACAATCTATACATACCTTCTTCCAGTCTTGACCATACTTCCTATAAGCTTCATAAAACCGCTCAAGTTCACTTTTGCTCCATTGAGGTCCAAGCATGTCAGATAACTTCCGCTTCTGGATAAGAAGAATCAAATCACAAAAGTCAAACCTCTAAAGAATACATAATTATAGTCATCACAAGTGACGTAGCTTAAACCGGATATTGCTACTTTGGAAGAAAACATAAGTTACAAGGCAACAATTTCTGGTGGTGTTGGCTAAACATGTCAGACATTTGCCAATGTAATTTCACCAAAAGAGAGACAGCAAAACTTCATAACAAGTTTAGCAAGTTTTCAAGCCAAGGGCTGATAACTTCATAGCTTAGCTCACGTTAAGGAAAAAGAGCATCATGTCAAATATCTCTCATGCCACTCAAGGATTAGGACATTAGCTAGATACAAACAGAAATGGTAAACAATAGCCAAGATTAGCGCAAAGTAGCATTGATTAACATACCATCCTGAGGTCCAAAATATACACAAAATTACAAACATAGCATCAAGAAGACTAAAAACATGCCTTGATCTCCACCAAAATGGTACTAGTCAAATTAGCACAGGTTCCTAGAATTTCCAGTGTTGTTTTGTGCATGACCTTGATACAAGCACTCCAATATGTTATAAATGTGCAAAAGATCTCCCGCTAACTCAATAAACAAGCAAAAGCCATTATGTGATTATATCAATTGCCAGGAAATTTTCTCAAAAGCAGCTTCTTGTAAATTGGAGTGCAATAAGTGTTAATCACAGTTTTCTCACCAATAAAATCACTCTCAAACAATTCTAAAACCCTGAGCCGCACCCTGTTTCTTAATCGGGTATCATTTCCCGGGAAGGCGCAGCAATAACGGATTAACGGTAGCCCGTCAAACCCAGAAATAACATTCAAAACTACCCTATTTTCCGGGGTCCAAAATACACCAACTATATATTATACAACGGCACAAGGCAACAATTTGATTGGAGAAAGAATAGCAGTATAGAGAATTGAGAAATGCATATAGCAGCAACAGAAATAGGTCACCTTTTGCTTAGATTTTTCATCTTTGCTTGGAGAAGTATCACTCATAGCAGCAAGTCCCCTATTTACACTCTTCGACTTCTTAGCTGGCGCCATCTTCCCCTAATTTTTACCTGAAAGTTTTCAATTTTAGCGTCAACAAATTGAAAAAAGAGCAAACCCTGCTCATTCGATAAATAAATGAGTTCATTACTTCACCAAAAACTCCCAAATAAAAAGAAAAACAAGAAAAAGATCGAGTGTTCATATCCCTAAACTCATAATTCAGTAAAGGGATAGAAAAAACCGAAGCAAATTGACCCAAAAGCACCAAAACCCAGATTTCAGATATCAAATCACAGCAAATAAACCCACCCAAATAATATCAAAAGGGGGAAATTTCGAAAAATACCCAAAAACGCGATCTGATTATAGATTAAATATACGTCCCCACATTTTTGCGAAGGAAAGTACAGTCAACAATTTCCCTTCAGGACACTGAATTTTAAACCCTCGCAACAATTTCAGTGAAAAATCAGTCCAAAAAATTTAAAAAGAAAAAACCCAAACCCAACCCATAAAACTTCAAACTCCCCAAAACGGCTTGAAAGGAAGAAACGAAAGTTGAAGAAAGAAACGCCAAAATTATCTAAGAAAATTCAAAGGCGACATTGCAAAACCCTAAAAATGAACAGATCAGTGAAGAAGAAGAGGGACAAAAATTCAAAAAATATTATTAAATTAAAAATTAAACAAATGAATATTCGACCTGTATCGAAGAAAAAAGGGTTTTGAGGATTCTTAGTGAAGAAGGGCGTACATGAGAGAGAGAGAGAAAAATGGAGGATGTGATGAGAAGGTGGTGGAAGACGACGAAGAGAAGACTCAACAGAAGAGAGAGAAAGTAGAGAGAGAAAGAGAAAGAAGGAGGCGGAGGAGAGAGAAAGAGATTAGGGGGGCCGTTGCCGCGAAAAACTTAAATGTCTAGAGATTCTCTGTTTTTTTATTTTGGTTTTTTTTTTTTTAATGGGTCGGGTCTGTGGGCGATTGAATTGAAACAAAAAGGGCTTTTTGTTTTGGTTGGCAGTTTTAAAACCCTCTTTTTTTTTTTCTTTTTTTTCCCTTTCTTTCTCGAGTTGTTGTCGTATTATTTAATATTTCATCCGTCCCCTATATTTTCAACAGTTGTTTTTTCACACATATCAAGTTATAGGTTGAACAGTCGAAATTGTTCCTATATTGCAAGTGGGAGGAGTTTAGTTATTTTATATTTGGGAGCAATAGGGTCAATTTGTTAGTATGTTTAAGGCTATGTTTGGCAAAACAGATAACTTTTAGCTTTAAGCTTTAATCTTTCAACTTTCAACTCTCTGTGTTACTCTCAGCAACCAAACACTTTGTCAATTTTTTTTTTTTAAACAGATACAGCTACATCTTTTTTTGAGAAACTACCCATGCAAACTTTCAATTAAAGCTTGCAAAACACCTATTTTGTCGCCATTTTTCAACATCTCTTACCTAATTTATATTGTTTTTTCCTCATTTATCATAAAAAAAAGTTACAGCTAACAGTTAATTTTGCCAAACATAGCCTAAAAATAGAACCGCTAAAGTTATAGAGAAACGACCAAAAATATAAACTGATGAAGTTATAGAGAGACGGAGGGAGTATGATTTTTTTTTCTTAATTTGAAAGTTAATTTAAGAAAATTAATATTTTTTGAAGTATGAAAGTGATGGTTGAGCGAATGAGCGGTGGAATGTTTTAAACGTTTTGTGAATATAAGCTGTGGTTTAGTGGGGTTTGGAGCTGATACGGTGCGTTTTGTGCCCCAACAATTTTCCTTTTTTTTTTCTTTTTTTTCCCTTCCCCTGGGCAGTTGGGTTATTGGACATAACAGAGAAAAAATAAAGTAGAGACAATGTTTTGAACTAGAAAATATTAGACAGTTTTCGATACTAAATCTAGATTGTGTTCTAGTGTTTGGTTGATGGGAAAACATAAATAAAAATTCTCACTTTTTGGGTTTGGTTTGGTTTATACGTTGAGAAGAAAATTATTTTTTAATAAAAGAAAAAAATCATTTTTATAGCAAAGAAAATAAAGGAGAGAGGTTTTTCGGTGCAAAAGTAGAGAGAAGTTAGTGTAACTTTCAAAACAGATGTTATATAAATTATTACATTTNCGGTCCCCATTTTCATCTTTCTTTTCGGATATTCTCCCTCCGTATTTTCATCTTTCACCTCCAATCTTTTTCTTCTTCTTCTACCTATCTCATGTTCCGCATTCTCATCCGCAAGTCCCAAATGCTATATCGACTCATATATAAAGATGTCCACCAGTCAGTGGCATTAATTAGATTGAGTTGGGGGTCATGGACGAATTATTGACCTTGGTGAGTACTTGTTATAATGATAAATTTTGTTGCTTCTATAAATTCACTTTAAAACCTATTTAAGTTGTCTCGTGAGTTTCAATGAGTTAGGGTTTTGTTATTGGCAATAATGAGAATAGTCAATTAGATTATATATGAATATAATCGGTTTTTACTTTGTGGTTTCTGAAGTACTTAAAAAAATTGTAAAGGGCTCCATCGCTCAACGAAGGCTGGGAGAAAGGACCCGAAATAATTAGTTTTTTACTTCTATTTCACATGTTAAATAACAAATTATTATGATACATGTCATTATTATAATGAAATCAATGTTATAGTCTCTATCTCCCAATATAATGTTGCCAAAAAAGAAGTGGAACAAAGTTTTACGAGAGTTATTGTGTAGTGTAATACTCACAATATCCTTTGAGTTGTGTGTGTATAGAAATAGTGGCAATAAAGTGAGGTAAGATAGATATTTTAAGGGAATTTCTTCGCCAAAAAAGAAAAGTGACAACATTTTAATGGGACAAACCAAAATGGTATGTGCCAACATTTTAATAAAACTAACGAAGTAATTAACATTAACATGTTTACAATTAAATCAGTATTAATAAAACAATCTCGAAGAATATCATCATATACATGAGTGGCTAGGTACACAATTATCACATGAAGTAAAGGCTCGCTAATAATGACACTTCAATCTCATATGAATTAATTCCCCTATTCCTATATACTCCATCAATCATAGCAGGTCTTGATCTCATGAATTAATTTGCAATCACCATAAAACCGTACGCATGATATTGTTGATTTTCCACTAATAAATGGCGGAAAATTTAATGCCAATAATCCAACCTTTGGGCGGTTTAACAAAAATAATCCCACATTAAAAAATTGACAATAATAATCCCATATTTGCCTCCGTCCCACAATAATGGGCCAAGTGACATTTTCGTTAACTCCCAATTACGGAAATAATGATGTGGCAGGGGTTTGTTACTAATGTTATTGTGAGAGAGTTGTGGGGTTTCGTACTAACGTCATCGTTTTGGCCTATTATTGTGGGATGAAGGTAAATGTGGGATTATTCTTGACAATTTCTGAATGTGGGCTTATTTTTATCGGACTGCCCAAAGGTTGGATTATTGGCATCAAATTTTCCACAAATGACACTTTTGAAGAAGAATATGTACATGGTATATAGCTTGATACCACATCATCTCCAAAGAAACCTATCTTGTATAAAACCTTTTCTTCTCTATTATAAAAAAGTTCCAAACAACTCTATTTTCATGAGACTCACCATCCAATCCCTTTCTAGTTTATAGATTTTGGTTCATAATAGTAAACCATTGCATAGATTTTTGTGGAGTATAACTCTCCCTATGGTGGTAATTTGCGATGAAGATTTTTCTATTGAGGTTGCCCTAAGTGTGAATATAGACTTCACGATTAAGCTATGTTTGGCAAACAGCTGTAACTGTGAGCTTTAACTGTAAGATTTTAACTTTAGCTTTTGGGTGAAAGCTTACTTGGATAGTTTTCACAAAAAGAGCTTTTGGGAGCTTTTGACCCCCTCCCAAAAGTTAAAACTCTTGCAAAAGTTGCTCCATCCAAACAAAGCTTTCATTGTTACAAAAGCTAAAACTCCTCCCAAAACCTCTAAAAAGCTGCGTACCAAACATGCACTAAAGCTATGTTTGGCAAACAGCTGTAGCTGTGATATTTAGGATATGTTTGGCAAAATTAGCTGTAGCTGTGAGCTGTAGCTGCATCTTTTGCTAAAATTTTGTGTGGTAGCAGAGAGAAAAAGAACAAGCTGTAACTTTTACTGAAAATCTAGCTGTCAAGTGAAAGCTATTATGAATAGCTTTCAAAAATCAGCTGTAGCTGTAACTATGCTAAATTTTTTGTTTGGTAGTTGAGAGAAAAAACAAGAAGCTGCAAGTTTCAAGCTGTAACTTTTGGTGCCAAACATAGTCTTAGCTGTGAGATTTTAGCTTTACCTTTTGGGTGAAAGCTTACTTTGATAGCTTTCACAAAAAGAGCTTTTGGGAGCTTCTGACCCATTTCCAAAAGTTAAAGCTCTTGCAAAAGCTACTCCATCCAAACAAAGCTTTTGAGAGTTTTTATTGTTCCAAAAGCTAAAGCTCCTCCCAAAAGCTCTCAAAAGCTGCGTGCCAAACATGCAATAAGTGATTTAGTGCTGACAGAATTGTCAAATACTATTCGTCAACCAAAAATGGAAAGAAAGAGGGGGAGATTATTTTGAAGAGAAATCATCACATTTGAAAATTCGGAAGATTCCATTATAAAAGTGACAACTATTGTCAAATCAGTACATATTATTGTTCTCTTTTTCTTATTGGTGGTTGAGTTAGTCATACATGTGCAGCTTAAATTTACAACAGAGACCTTACAGGGAATTGAGTTAGCCATACATGTACAGCATAAATTAACAACAGACACCTTACAACTTCACTACAAATACAAGTTTACTATCAATCTATACAGAAAACCAGAGCTGCGGAAGGCCTCGGAAACATTGATACAAACACCACTACAAGCTACACATTCATAAACACCTCCAGTTTGACACCCTAAGACGATTCCCGATAGAAGACGAGCGGCTTTAAAACCATTCAACCATACACTTAGGATAGAAACCTGCTTCAGTAGCAAAACCAGAAAAAACCCGTAATTCTTTCTGGACTTTTCGTCTCTCATAATATACTGAGCATGCTAGTGACGTACACTTCACACCACTTTCCAAAATCCAATCTCCACCTCCACAATGGCGGCAAATCTACAGGAAACGAAAGTACATGAGCGTAATATCCAGGAAAGTATTTGGTACAGGCAACAAAGTTCCGATGCCATGTGCACGTGGTGCTGGGTTGCTTGTTCATACACAGGTATCTGAAATAGATTGCTCAAACTCAATTTGTGAGATTGGTGGTCTGTTTAACCAATAAAGGTTGTGTTTGGTAAGACATTAAGTAAGCTATTTTGTTGATGTCAAGTAACTTATATTCTTATGTCATATGTCATCGGCTTATTTGAGAAGCTATACGAGATAGCCTTTCAAACTAAGCTAGTAGCGTATAAGCTACTTTTTCCTTCCCAAAAATAGCCCAAGTCCATGCAAATACATGGGTGAATACAACTCATATAGAGGAATGCACCCAAGGGAATGCCAAGCAAAGAAGAAAGTTGAATACTTACAGCGCCAAGATGTTGGATCTCTCTCTCTAACTTTGAGGTTTTTCCAGCCATTGCTGCGGCGGTGATAGGACCATTCTCAGAACATTTCTCGCAAATATGGTGAGATGCTTGAACAATTTCTCCACAGACTACACAATGTCTTGATGAATAATAATAATCAATTCTAGCTCGGACAGCATTTCCAGCATTAAATTGGAGCTTTGTGGGAGCATCCCTGACAGGGCGAGGCATGTCCTGAAACCATTGGTGCAAATCACCACCAACAAGCCCAAATACCCGCTGCAGAGCTGGTATTATCTGTTTAGTGATATAATATATATCATTCAGTCTGTATGGGGAGTCAATTGCCAAAAGTTCCTGTGGATCGACAACCATGTCGATTAAACGAGCACCAGGCTCACCATGTACCACAACATATGGTACACGCTCAGCATAGCGTGGTTCTGCCCTTGGATCAACTCTCATTGCTTTAGAGGCCACAATAGCGGCTGGTGGCAGTGAGGATAAAGCCCTTGTACTATACGTGCCTAACCGAACTTCCTTTGCGAAGATGAAATCCTGAAGGGACACCCTTCCTGAAAGGATTCTTGACCATTGGCGCATTAGATAAGCTCTTACCTGAAAATGATCAGAAGGAGCCTAGGAATTCTAAGTCATCAAAATGGCAGAAAATTCTCACTTTCCCAATCAAGAGATATCAGATTTTATCAAACAGACTACAATTATGAAAGAACTGTTTTTCTTTTTTTTTTCCTCAATTGGGCAGCTTCAAGTGGGCAATTAAGTTGAAATGTAAGCTGCAGAACTGATCTGAGTTGAACAGAATGGAGTACAATGATGAAATGAACAGGGGCCTTAGCAGGTTGTTCAGGGCACAAACTGAGGGAATTATTAGGTGATGGTCTAGGACCACTGACAAGGACCCCTTCTCACAAAAGCACTGTGGCGCACACTCTTAACACCTACAAAACTGTGCTAGTGACCTGCTTTATGAGAGGGGGACCAGCTGTCTTGGATCACCTAATAATTCTTCACAAACAGATTAATAGTCTTTATGGAGCCCGAAGACCCAAAGAAACTCATGCAAAGCCAGAATCTCTGATTCAACAGTTATTTTCCTTCACAATAGTCAAAGGACTCATAGTCATAGCCACATTCGCGGCCGACATATGCTTCTTAGTATACATACATGAACATGACCATGGCTGCTTCTGCTGCCGCCAAATAACAAAACAAGAGATACCCATGACCTAAAGCAAATTGCATAATGTGAGACAATCACAAATTACATAGCATTTTACCTTCAATATATCATGATGCTCAAAGAATGTTTTCAAAGACTTCTCCATGGTCTTTGCAACAGCAGCACATGTATCTCTGCGTACTGTCTCAATACCCTTAGCATCAAATATGGGTCCTGGTTGGTCTAGGCTCTCATAACTGTATCCCACATACCGCTTTTTAGTAAGAAGAAAGCAGGACTGATAAACCTTCTCCATCTTCAGTGTGACAGGATTGGGATTAATTGCTGTAATTGTTGATGCTATATCACTTCCAATCTGGAAAGCCTCTTTTACGGAACGCCCTTTAAGAAGCACAAACATGCTGCAGTAAGTGAAGCAAGTTAATGACATTCATCCATGGACCCTATTTATCGAGAGGGGGGCAAGAAAATCGCAGGACAACAGAGCAGGAGGTGGGAATATTAAAATTGTAATTTACCACTTACATAACAATGTAAAATGATTAAAGTACTGAACCACCAGAGGATAACCCTATTATTATAATTTATGTTAGTATATTAGTAAGTTTTATATAAAACCTCCACAGGGAAAAAAAATACTTGTTCAACTTGAATCAGACTGACCTACCAAAAAAATGTTACAGCTGTATATATTAAAGCAGGAAATGTGTATTGATTAAGAAGGCCCTAATTTCTGAGTCAGTAACTTTAAGCATTTGATTTTCAAAACTATAAATCACACTGCAAGTTAGGGGCTCCCCTTTCTCTCTCCTTCAAAGTTCAAACACTAGAAGTTAGGGCTAATGGGGCATAAGCAGATGTCATGTGAGCCAGTAGAGGAGTGTGCAGAACATGATTAAAAAAAAATTAAAAAAATATGCATTCCTGTGGAGCGTGGATATCATGGTATAGACTCAAGTTTCAAATTAATCAGACAAGTTGACCAAACACCTACCTATCAGTATCACCATAGATCACTCTAGCATTCCACTCATCATGTGTGTTAACAACGGAGATAGCATGTTCAAGTGTTCTACGACCACACTGAACAATGCTGTCTGCTAGCTCTGCACAAGGCATTCGACCACTAAAACCAGCCGCTGTATAGCCATAAGTTACATTTGCTATCAGTTTCAGAGCAAGCTGTCTTGCATTAAATATCTGCAAGGAAGGATGAACGCAAACATCATAAGCTTGCTTCCGGTACGCACATAGATCATAATTCTAAGACGAAAACGAGATGAAACAAACAAAAATCAATCACAAATATCATAAATGACCAGACAACAAATCTAGTGCAATCAAAATTCAAATATCACCTAGCAAACTTTTGACAACTGCACTTCTTAGAAGTTGGAGCCATAAATAAAAAGTTCAAACATTAATGCATCTTATGCAAAAGACAGCTGAGGTAAAATCTAGTGTGAGAGCCATACCCGGTGAAGGATTTGCTGTGAAGGAGCCAACTTCTTCATTGCTTTTTTCACCATAATTCTGGTTGATAAGATTTCCTCCAGTAATCGAGGCAGTACACCTTTACGTACCTATTCTCACGCATGTACAGGAGCAATTAGAAAATGCGATTTGGCAATGATGTACAAGGATCCAACACGGATACTTTTGTTGAATTGAAGAGTCCAAGTAGCATTGACCTAGATCTAAAACAAGCTGAAGATTGCAAGCTTTCAACATTATTACCTTAGACGGCACATACATTACACCGTTAGGTGTAACCAGTATCTGTTGATTTAGATCCTTCAAATTATGCAGATCTGGTGTATAAGAACTGACCCCAAGGGTGTCTGCTTTCGAAGGGACGATATTGCCGAGGCAGGTACAAAAGCAGAGGTTGTATGCAATTATCATGGATGGATAAAGAGACTGAAAATCCAAAACAATGACTGGATCTGAATAAAAACCAGATTCTGGCTCCATTACAAGAGGAATGCACTCCATGGCTGGTTGAGAGGCAACCTGAAAAGATATGCTTAAATAAGTATCTAACAAATACAATTTGATATAGCTTTTCTTTNCCCCCCCCCCCCCCATCCACTGGTAAGTTGATAAAGCTCAAGTGTAACAAACACAAGATATCATAGAATCCAAGAGAGATTAGAATAGATAGTGGATATGGATCTATGAAACCAAACCCAACTCCATAAGAAGCAAGAACAGCACGGAAGACGTGTTGGCTGATAATGTAGTAGGGAACAGTACCACTATCAGTAGTTGGTTACTTGGTTTTCCAGTGAGTTTAAGCAATCATCTCAAAAAGTGAACCTAACTGACATAAGTGCAACTTCAAATATAAACAAACAGAGCCAGAAAGAAAGCAAAACCTGCTGGTACCCAGGAGAAATAAGGACATAGTTCTGTGTATGCGCCAATCTTATAAGCATTGATTCAACACGATACTGGGAGCCACGAGACAGTACAGAGAAAAACTCTATTCCAAAAACTCGAGCAAGTTCTGATGTTCGGTTTATCTACACAAATGGACAGAATCTCAAACAAGGGAAAATAAGGGTGATAAAACAGAGAAAAAGTCATACAGAAGTCCAGTGAGATAAATTTATTTATTTATCCTCTTTTTTGGGGGTTGGGGGGTGGGGTTTAACAGTCAAAACAAATAAGCATGCAAGATAAGTTAAGCACGAAGACAATGGATGGCCTACAAAGACGATAACTAACCATATCGAGTTGATTCACAATCTCGAGGTTCAATTTTGCCCTCTTTACCATATAGTCAATGCATCGAAATCTTGCTCTCGCTGGACCACTTGAAAACCATTTATTTAATATTTTCCAATGGATTGATGGAACTTTTCTCCTCAGAACAGCTTCAGCCACAGCCTCAATAGTATACAGATTTAGCTTTACTTCACCACGCACAAGTCTCCAAACATTGAGGACAATTCTTCCACCTACATGGACACCACTTGCATGGGTTCGGCCCCATTCATCCTCAATAACTGTTTTGTCATGTATAGTATCAGAAACCAAAGAATCAGAAGATACAGCATCAGTACTTCCCTTCTTAGGAGCATCAGGGTCGTTGTTGACTGTATTCATTTCAGATGGTGTCCGAGAAATCTTATTAAGTAAGCTAACACCCAAATGAGCAGCTCTTTCAGCTAAAAACCCAAGGGAGGTGCCTTGAACATCCCAGCCAATTAAGATATCTGGATCAACTGAGCGTATTATACGTATAAATTGGTATACCAAGTCCTTTTCTTCAGGGCAAACAAGCACATTGCAACCAGATACTCCATCATAGTTTCTACAGAACAGCAGTAGAAAAAAGCCCTTCTTCACTATCCATTCACAAACACATTACAAAAAAGGAAAAAAAAATTCATATCAAGTGTGAGGAATTTATATTGCATGCATATTGCCAAGGGATCCATCCTAATAAGATAAGGCTTCTCTGATTTGCTTGCTTCAGCTCATGCACAAGATCAGAAGACAGAAGATATGCCAATATTACCCCAAACATGAATTTCAAATGAAGCGTTCATAGGAATTTGGTTGAATAAAGGGCAATGGTCCCAGACGAGGGAAAAAAAATAAATTGAGCAAACCCAGCAGTAGAAAACCTGATATGCTGCCCTTCAGGATTGTTCCCTCAAATTCTCAGTCAAAGTAACATGAGGTAAACAAGGCAAAAAATCGATAACATACCAACACAAGTGCAGATATTAGAGATCAAGGTGTCAAGACACAATTTCCAGATTCATTCCACATTGCAACATTTTGATGCATGGAAGTGTTTCAAATATGTCAAATGGAGAATGAGAATTAGAGATGGCAAAAAGAATTTGGAGATCCAAAGTGAAGATACTACTTTCCTGAATTAGTGTCACCCATAGTATACACAGGGTTAAATCATACACAAGAGCAATCAAAAGAGAAGAATAGAGATCACATGCAGAAGAAATCGAACATAACCTATTCAAGAGGGAGGAGAGTACAGACATAAATTCTAGAAAGTCTACTGGTAATACCTTCCACAATCCTGAACCGCACCACGCAGAAGCACATGGATGTCAACAGAGGAACTATCATCATTCTGAATTACTACGACAATGAAATTTAAGTTATCATGCTGCGGATCAGGTCGAAGATCTCCTCTAGATTCTGCTTGAACCTGTCATCAACATCCCATCAATATGCAAACCCTTCTCATACAGAAGAACAAACATTAAATACTACCAGTTCACAAGACAGTTCTGCATGACAAGATAGTAGAAGCCATAAAGATCAGAGCAAACACTCTATCCAAAAGATTGAATGGAGTTGAAGAACATTACACTACCCGTGGAGAAAATATATGATATAAATACACTTGCTTGACAATCATAAAACAAAGACAACAGAAAAAACAAAATCAAAACAGATTATCCCTGTGTTGCAACTTCCCCGTGTGCCCTTCACACATTCCATGCAGCTGTCAGAATGATATATTGCAGAAGCCATTATATGTAACTCTGGAAAGTTTCAGGAGTACGGTTATGGGCTATTTTTTCCAAGTTCATTTTCCAAGTAAACATTCAAAGAACAGTACAAATATTTCCATGGAAACAATTTACAAATATTTAAATTTACCAAAGATTTGAAAACATCAGATTGATTTTTCATGATTTTCTTCCTTGAATAGGTGTTTTCCAACCTATCCCATCACTTGCCTCCTTATCCCCACCCCTCGCCCATCGGTTGTCATGTCTATGACCACACAACCATCACTGGGGGTCGTTGGAGCACACCACTCTCCCGGCGTTGGTCAGCAGCCAACACCTCATAGTGGTGGCAGACGGTGGTCCTTGCCTCATGGTGATTGACAGAGGATGCCGATTGAGATTGGCAACCACCACTGTATGATAAAGATGTATAAAATTCCATCATCAACCATTGTGGTGAACTAGTGGCTTGTAATGAGGGGTTCTAGATAGAAAGGGTGGAAATATCCGAGAAGGGACGAAGGAGATGTTAGTCATCCTTCAACCGCTCATCCTTAGGCATCCTTAGCTCAACTGTCGACAAGACAGCAAAATAGTGGCAGTTGCGGTGGGGTAGCAGTGAAGATATTTGAGAGACAGACAAAGAAAATTCTATTTTGAACATATTCTCCTATGCTTTCCATCTCTAGTAAACATTTTCTAATGTTTCCATTTCTAGGAAAATTTCCTACTTGTCAAAAATGAAGAGAAAGTATTCTGTCTCTATTATTTCCTAGAAAACAGAACATTTGAAAACAATTCCTAGGGATAGAAAACAGGCGAGAACGTATTCAAACTAGCACGTTCATCACTCCCTCATATATCTCCACTAGTACCTTATGACTTGTCCTACATTTGCAATGAGATTTTATACCACCGTCGAGTAACAGTTGCTGACTACAGTTGCACAGGCAGTGCCGCCATTGGGAAGGTGATGGCTTTGACCCCCTCCTTCACAAGGGCTGTGGCGGCCAACCACCATTGCCAGGAGGGCAGTGGCTGCCATCCGCCAATCTGCGTGGTTGTATATATGTAGACCTGGTAGGTAAGAGGTTATTAGGGCATAGAGATGGGTGAGGGGAAGGGAAAGAGGGCCAAGTGGAGGGATAGTGTCAAAAACATTGGAAAGCACCGTATCAAAACTGTGAATGAGAAGTGGATGGCATCAAATTGATGATTGCCAACTCCTTTGCACCTTTAGAAAATGGATTTTTTGTTCAG
>BSSO01000573.1:0-31428 GCA_030267885.1 Mesembryanthemum crystallinum
CAAGCCAAGCACGCTTAACTGTGGAGTTTTTAAGGAATGAACTCCCTGAAAAGAAGATGCATCTTGGTGGTATGAGTAGTACCCACAAACCATTTAAGATATCCTCAACCATCAAATCCTTGGGGTATTACAATTTCCTCCATCACTATTGATTGAGATGATTTATTTAGTTGTTGAGAATTGTACATGCATTCAAATCAATACAAATTAAATTTTGTTCCTTATTTCTTGTCTTATTTGATTTAGACTCGAAATTTGTGTATACAAATTTTTTTGTAGACACCAAAATTGTGTCAATACATCTTTTCTTCCTAAAAGATAAAGATTACGGAGGAGACCCAACAAATCTCAACAATATCTTCTTTTCCTATAAATAGGGAGATAATCCCTAGGTTTTCGAGAACAAGTTGACAAGACACTCGTTATACCAGATTCAAGAACAAGTTGTCAAGCCCTTGGATCTAATTGGAATCAAGAGATTCCAAAAATTGTATCCCACAAATATTAACTAAAATATTTTATTCCATATTTTCTTACATTTTCTTTACAGGTTCGAAAATTATTGGTTTACAAATTGGCACGCTCGGTGGGACGATTTTTGCTCTTCATCTCTAGTTTTCAAGGGGCATACCACATCAAATTTCAAGACCAAGTTGCGTCCGACTTCAAAGTCTTCACAAGTAGTCTCGAGGGGCATTTGTAGACACCAAAATTGTGTCAATCATTATTTACCGAAAAGATAGAAGATATCGACATCTTTTCTTCCTAAAAGATAAAGATTCCGGAGGAGACCCAGCAAATCTCAACAATTGCTTCATTTTCTATAAATAGGAGATAATCCCTAGGTTAAATTAGAGCGGCGGAACAAGCCAAAAGGTAGCAAGACAGTCGTTCTACCGGATTCAAGAAGAAGCTGTCAAGCCCTTAAATCTAAACACATCCCCATCCTATTGAGATTTGGAATCAAGAGATTCCCAAAAATTGTATCCCACAAATATTAAATAAAATCTATTGTTCCATATTTTCTTGCTTATTCTTTACAGGTTCGAAAATTATTGGTTTACAGAGATCTTTCGAAACTTAAGTATGAAATCCCATTTCCTTCTCTATATCCCTTCAGGATGAATGCCCCTTTTGCTTATATTCATAAGTGATTCCTGGTTTTGCCTCTAAAATATTCTTTTATCTGCTCTTCCCCTCTTAATATTAGATCGACTCGGAAAATAGGGGAAATACAAGTAGTTACATTGAATCATCCTTTTGAAGAGCAAGAGTCACACTTTGACACCGTAAAATTGACACTTACCGCTGGATTGGGGGAAAAAATTAGAGGGGTAGTAGAGGAAATTAAAGGACAAAAGTGAAGGTTGGAGGGGATGGTGGATATTTTTTCCCATATATCCTTCATTCGGTAGTAGTAAGCCAAAATTTGGTACTAACGATACAAAATTAGTATCAATTTTTTTCCACCGAGTACCACTCCGGTACTACTTTTTGTTTACAAGTGCTACTTTTCATTAGCGCAAATGGCCTAATAAGAGACAAATTATTTTTTCCCCATTATCATATCCAACCTTCACTTTTTCTCTTTAATATCCTTTAATTTCCTCTATTTCCCTCTTAATGTCCCCCAATTCAAGCGCGGCCTTTAAGAGTCAAGAGTCATCACCCTTGTTTCACAGGCAAGATTAAGCCTTTTCAGTTTACTTGTTTTGAAAACCATCCTTACTTGAGCTCACACCAAGATGAGGGGCTGTGCAGCTGGCTATGGCGCCCTCAACCTCAACCTCACCCTCCCTCCCTCCATTTCTCCTTCTCTCTCCTCGCCATTTCGATTCCATTCGTCTCTGCTCCCCCCGCTTTCAATTGCACAGTCGCCACAAACTAAAAGAAAATCCATACATGGCACTTTCAGAGCTCTCAGTTTCAGCTGCTGGTCCTCTTCCATTCCCTCCGCTTCCGGGATTCCGGCCTTTGACGACGACAACGATAACTTCATCGTTATCAATTTTTATTGGTTAGTGTTCATCAAGGACCCTGAATTTGAAGTTGCCCGCCATTTGTCTTTCTTGGAGGTGAGTTCTGCTTTCTCACTCTGTCTCTCTATATGTGCAATTGGTGTGCTGTCGTGCCTTGCTCTTTATGGTTTTGATCCGAAATTGATTGCATGTAATGAATTTGGGAGAATTGTAGTCAGAAATTTATGAACTGACATAATCATTTTAACATAAATTGCACTTGGTAATGAAATAGATGCTATCCTGTTGATTTATTGTTATGGCCAGAATATAGTACCTTAGATACCTGCAAAAGATTTCTATACTTCATGTGATTTATCCATCGTAGCATTATATTTGACATCAATAGGGAGCACCAAGGCCTGTAGTATATACACAAAAATTTCGCACAAAAAAGAAATATATTTGTACATACAAATTTTGGGGAGGGGATTAGTCTGGTGTAATGTAGGTAGGGCCTTAACCAGAAAGCTAAAACATCATTCCTCATTGGCATAATATTATAGTTTCTTAGACCGAATCAGGTGCCGTTTGGCCTGGTTTGTTTCTCCTCCACAAATCTCTATTCTCCTTCACCCTCGTTCTTCACTCCCCCTCCTCCAAGAGCTTCTAAGAAACTAGAATGAGCTAGAAATAGACAGATTTGAGAAGGAGAAACTCATCATGCTAGAAGCTAGGTCACACGGCACCTTATTTGTCACATGGTTATTGGTGGGTGACAATCTTTCATATTTATGGAGTTGACTGTAGTATTGAGCCTTGTATCAGACATATGTCACCTCACTTATTTGCTACCGCGTATTTCGAGGAAACGAGGTTCGGTCATCTGGCAGCTAATATGGTTGAATCAGTCAGCACTTTAATATCTAAAACTTATGTTTCTAGCATTGTTTTAGATGATGGAAAGTATTAGAAGACAGCTTTTGGCTTTGTTCAACAAGTGCCAACCGTCTCATAGGTTATTACTATTGAGGAAAGCGACTATTTTCCAGACATTGTAAAACAGTGAGGGTAATCGATATTTCCGTAGGGAGAATATAAATATCTGGTTTACCACTCCTGTTGATTGTAACCTTAAGCTACAGAAGCTGATGGTTCAACAGAACGGGAACTAAACAATTTGTGATTTTAAAACTTCTGGATTTCTGTATATGCATGATTCTAGCTTGTGGTGGAAGAAATTTATTCTGAATCTACTGCAGAATTGAATATTTCCCACTAATGCACCTCAACATTGCTATTTTCTGTTTCCATGTTTTATTGCATGAAAGTAAAGACTGAGTAATATCGAACTTTTAGTGGGTTATGGTTGTAATAACTCAGGATGTTCCGCATTGATTGAAATTGTATAAATTACATAGTCTGGTATTCCCTACTTTTTAAAGTAAAATCATGTTTTAGGTTCATGCACAAGAATTAAGGGATTGCAAAAGTAACTAAAAGTGTCATTTATATTGAAATGGAGGGAGTACTGAGTTTTATTCCTGTGAATTTTTCTACAGTTGCATTTGGGGAGAAGCCATTAAAACAAGTGGGAAAGAAGTGTGATACTATATAAATCCAAATGAAATTTTCAAGGAGTTATTAAATCTTCTGCTTGCAAATTTTATAAATAGACACCATGATTTTTTTTTTTCCCCTTATTATTCAAAGTTTGCTTTTCCAAATGTTTATCTGACTTGTGCTTTTTTGGCGATTTTCTGGTGCCTTTGGCTGGACCAAAACTGTAGGACATTTAAGGGAACTGACAAGCCACTTGATTGGGGCAGGACCTTCTTTTATTTGAAAGCTGAAGTTTATTAAAGGGAAGCCACGTGAGTGGAATCGTGAGGTTTTTGGAGATCTTAGAATTAGAAAGGATGACATCTGGAGAGAGAGATTGGGGCTATGGATGCTTTGCACCCGCAGGGTGGCCTTTTGGAGGAACAGTTGACTTCTAGGTCTTCTTTGGAGAGGGAACTGGAGGAGATTCACTATAGGGAGAAGAGGAGTTGGATTTAGAAGATTAAGCCCAAGTGGGGTAAGGAGGAAGATTGTGATTCTCTGTTCTTCCTTAGGGTTGCTAGTGCCAAGAGGAGGAAGAGCTTTATTAGAGAAAATAAGAGGAAGTCGAGAGAGATTAGTGACCCTATTCTAGTGGGAGAGGAGATCACTGCGTTTTATAGGGATTTGTTAACAAAGGAGTGTTTTTCTCGCCCCATGGTGGAGGGGGTGGATTGATGCCCTATTAGTGATGCAGATGCGGAGTGGCTAGAGCGTGGCTTTGAAGTGGAGGAGATCCTCTAGGCAGTTTGTATATGGAGGTGAAACATGGGCTCCAAATGCTCAAGATTAGATAAAGGTCCAAGGAAGTGATTAAGCTACAACAAGGCACATTCTTGCTCTAATTCCAGCCTTGCTACACTATGGCATGATTGAGGGGGATCCTAGCATCTCCTTTGTGTCCACCTTACTCCAATGGGTTGATTAAGCTCTCTATGAAGTTTTATAAATAAGCTAAGGCATTAGGGTTTGTTGCTTTTGTTTTATTTAGATAATCTTTTCAGTTTAGTAGTAGCTATGAACGTTGGTGCTTTGCCATGCATGCCATGCTCCTACTCCCATTTCCATGTTAATTTCAGCACGGAGGAGGATTCTAGAGAAGCAAAGAAGGTTCTAGAGAGTGCCAGGTGCTCATGGTGGTCGGAGGAAGGCAGCTGAATCATTTTGGAAGCATTAGCGGTCATAGTACATCCGGGACAACATTCCAGCTCTTGGGCTGTACAATTCCAGCTAGAAACGGCTAGAAGAAGGCTGGAGAAGGCTCCTCTCTTATCTTGTAATGGCTGTAACAATTATCTAGCTATTTTTCCATTAATTTTATTGCTCTTGTAATAGCTGGTCCTCTACGGTCTATAAATAGAGGCTCTTTAGGGTGTAAAAACGCAGATTTTGATGAAATGAAAACCCTAGAGAGTGCTGCCTTTCTTTGCTTCAAATCTTCTTTTTTGTTAAAGATCAAACCTAATCTTGGTGAAGGGGAGCGATCCTTTAGTTTTAATCTGGGTGGAGCTTACGTTCCTTTAAGGATTAGGGTGGTGGCATAAATTGCTATCTTTTTATTTTCTTGCAAGTTAAGCTCAAACTACACAAAACAAACACTTTCTACCCAGTTTATGTTTCAGGAGGGGGATAAGGCCCCGGGCCGGATGGTTTCACAATAGTGTTGTTAGGATACTATTGAGGGGGATCTTATTAGGGTGTTTGAGGAGTTTTATGAGTCAGGGGTGATCTGTAGGAGCACTAACTCGACTTTCATTACTCTGGTCTCCAAGAAAGATCACTCCTTGAAGGTTAAGGATTATAGACCTACCAGTCTACTCACCAGCATGTAAGCTTATCACTAAGGTGTTGGCTAACAGGTTAAGTAGAGTCATATGGGGCGCTATCTGCTCCAGTCAGAGTGCCTTTGTTGAGGGTCGCCAGATTCTTGATGCTATCTAGTTGCTAATGTGCTGGTTGAGGATGTTATGCGTTCTGGTGGACGAAGGTTAGCCCTTAAGCTGGATTCTGAGAAAGCCTGTGATAGGGTTAATTGGAGCTTCTTATATAAGGCGATGGAGAGAAAGGGTTTCCCTCTTAGAGCGTAGGTGGATCTTGAGGTGCTTTAATACCTCTTCCTTCTCGGTCATGATTAACAGGCACCCTAGGAGTTGGTTTAGTGTCTCTTAAGGTGTTAGGCATTGTAACCCTCTCTCACCCTTTCTGTTCACTTTAGTCGCGTGTGTGTTAAGCAGGACTGTTTTAGGAGTATTGAGAGGGGTTGTGTTGAGGGGATTCGGGCGACAAGAGGGTTGTTGGCGGTCCCTATTCTCCAGTTTGCTGGCGACACCATTTTCTTCCTTCAGGACGACCTTAGTTCCTTCGAGAATGTGCTAACCACCATTCAGTCTTTTGAATCCGTTACAAGCCTTAAGGTCAATTTGTCCAAGAGCGGGTTAGCTAGGATTAATCTAGACCACTCTCTTGCTGGTTGCTCAATTCTGGAGTGGCTGTAACCTACTCCCAAATTAGTTGTCTTGTCTTCTAGGATCTTATGGTTGAAAAGGTGAGCAAGCATTTAGATGGTTGGAGGGTGGCTTACTTCTCTTTTGGAGGGCGTATTACTCTCATGCTGTATTTCTTGTCCACCTTTAGGGTTTTCAAGTGGTGGCTAGAAGGTTAGAGCGGATCATGTGTGACTTCCTTTGGTCGGGTACGGGTGAGAAGACTATAGATCTCTTGGTGCTCTGGGACAATGTGTGTAAACNCCCCCCCCCCCCCCCCCCCCCCCCCCCCCCCCCCCCCCCCCCCCGGTCTTGGTAACTTGGTCTTTAACAACATATCCTTATCTGGTAAGTGGCTTTGGCGTTTCCCTTTGGAACCTGATTCTCTTTGGAGGCACAGGGTCATGCGGAGCAGATACGGTCTTCTTCAAAATGGTTGGGATGCACTTGTTGGGGGTGGAATGACTTTTGCTAGCCCTGGAAATTCATTTCACACATATATCCTTTCATTCCTTTGAATAGCTTTAAAGTTGGCCAGGGGATAGGGTTTGTTTTTGGGAGGATCCGTGGTGAGGGGAGGTTCCTTTCTTAGTTTTGTCCCTCGTCGATATGGCCTCTCCGCTTTATACCACATGCCTATTACCCATTTCTACATAGTTGATGGCCTCGGCTCCTCAATCTCATGGAATTTTCATTTCACGAGGGGTGTACTTGGGAGGGAATTGGCTTTTAGAGCTCCTTCCCTTGCTTGACTCCTTCTCTTACACCTCCAAGTTTGACTCCACGGTTTGGGCTCTTACAAACACAAGGTTTTATTATGCAAATCCTTCTTCCAACATTTGACCTCCAATCATGAGGACTCTTCCTTTCCCCTGAATTCTGTCATATGGGTTTCCAAAGTGCCTCTTAAGGTACATGCTTTCCTTTGGACTACGCTTTTTTTTAGTGGAGTTAGCACCAACAATCTGAGGCGGAGGAGGAGGCAGCACAAGCTGCTCTCGCCCGATGTTTGTGTGAATGTGCTATAGGAGTTAGCATCTATTTCTGCATTGTCCATTTGCTTGGCATGTATGGCAGCGCCTATTTGGCACTTTTGGGTGAATTGGGTTTGCCCCCCGGTTCATTGCAGATGTTGCAGGTTACATTCAGAGTGGTTCAGGGCGCGAACGGAGGGGAGGACTCCATGGAGATGTGCTATATTTGTTGTATTATATGGTGTATGTGGCTGGAGAGAAATAACTGAGTTTTTGGAGAGCAGTTTGTACCAGCTGATTCGGTTTGGGATAGGATAATTTTTATGGCTTTAATGTGGATTTTTGCTCCTAGACTGTTCCTTTGAATCCCCTTGTCTGACTTACAGAGGGATTGGCGGGCTTTGCTGTATTGACTTTGATGTAACTTCGACACCTTGTCTTCCACTCTTCGACTCCTAGAAATTTTTTTATGGCTTCTTTAAGGGCCAAAGCAACTGGGGCTTTTAAGGGGACATCCATTACAATTTGGGGCCATTTGTATCGAGTAGGTTGATTTCTATGGCAGTAATTAGGTGTTAAAGCAACACTATTGAACTAATTTGTAAATCTATTGGAACAAAGTCTAGATTTACTTGGTTCTCACTCCTCTTTGATGGTTGTTGTCAGGGACTTGACATACAAGGGCGGATATATTTCAATGAACAAGGTATTAATGCACAGGTAATAGTGTTTACTCTCTTTTTCGCTCTATGTAATCTTATTAGTACCTTTCTGGTCTTCATTTCACATGACACGACCAACATGGTGCATCTACTGTAATTTCCCCTTTGTCCTCGCAGCTCCTTCTAAATAACTGTGTTTCTGATCTGGATATTTCAGTTCTTCTGTATCATGCTAACAGGAGTCAGGTTTTCAAATTATCGTGTGGGTTTGTGGTTTAATACTGTTTCTACCATTGTCGAGTGCTTATGTCATAATCACAGATATTAATTGTGGGGCTCAGCCTGTATGTAGCTGGTTTCTAAAAGATTTTGACTCATGCCTTAATTTGTTTCCAATCATTATTTTTACTGCAGTTTAGCGGACCGTCAAGAGATGCTCTCATGTATGTGGAGTGGCTTAGGGAAGACCCCAGATTTTTTGATATTCTGGTTCAAATTTCTCCTTCATCTAGGGGACATGCATTTCCCAGATTAAAGCTGCGTTATAAGCCTTCGCTGGTGCAGGCAAGTTTTATGTCGAAACATAAGCTCATTTTCATGTGTGTGTGGATGTGCATGCACATGTGTACTCTTTTATGACAACCCTACTGGGTAGTTTTGTCATATCTTAAATTGACATTATTTAACATGTAGTTTGATTTAGGAGTTCAAGATCTGCCATTACTTGACCCTTCAATGCGTGCAACACCTCTATCACCAACCGAGTGGAAGAAGAGATTGGAATCACTAAATTTCAATGATGATACATCAAATGAAGATCAGCATAAGAGTTGTGTTTTGTTGGATGTGAGAAACGGTACCTATACTTTTTCTCTTGCTATTTGCAGATTTCCGCTCTTCCTTAGCAGTTTAATTTAGACTTGAGGAAGTATGACGATAGGAGTAGAGGGGTTAAAATGCTCTTTTCCTGTTGATATTCTTTCGCTGTTGATAGACTGCACATCTTGGTTTGTGATCACTAAGTATATTTTTGTTTTAAAACCATCTACTGTCTGACAAAGTTTAGAGATAAGATATCTAGGAGAAAGCAGATTTGCATGTCCACCAATGATAGAGATCAAACTCAGTACTTGGAAATCAAGCTTGCGGAAAGACAATTAGATTTCCATCTAAATAGAAACAAAATGGGATCAAACTGGAGCTGCTTATAGAAGTTGTTAGGCTATGGTAATATTGCCATGTCTCAGTGTTGAATAGGTTATCGTGGGGGAGACTAGAGTACTGGCATAAGAGTTACCAGGCAACTGTGTCAAGAGAAATATAGGAATGTATAATGTACATCTTCTGCTCGGATTTATGTAAATATCAAGTTAAGTAGATATATTTGTTGGTAGTAATCCTCCAGAGGCCAGATAAACTTTGAATGGCTTTTGCTAAAGTGAAAAAGTGTTGACCCACATTGGTAAAAAAGAAGAGTTTCGCTTGGGTTATAAAGTATAACACTTTATGGGCCTTATGAATACTTGTCAGCCTTGCATGCTGTGTTGGGTTGGAGTAAACGCGCACTTGCTGCTGGCTGTGTTAGGGCACGGCATGGTGCAGTGTGGTGTCTACGTGTTGCATTAGTTTGGTGTTTGGTTCATTAATTTTCATAAGTTATAATTACTTTTGGGTGTTGTCTTAGAGGAGGCACAAAGGCCGATAGGAATCAAACCCGCGACATCATAGTTAAGGGATACTTTAACTATTATAGTATCTCTTGATTCATTGATTAGTTAAAATACTCATTATATTACTTGGACAGTACTTAGATTGTTATGAAATTCATTCCAGAGTTTCCCCCTTTGCCTCTATACCCATAAAATACATTATAGAAGATGGTAAAAGAAAAATTAATACTATTATTTGTGGCATCTTATCAGAATTTAAGGTATATTAGAAGCAAATGCATGATTATTCCTTTAATTAATTAGAGAAACCAAGTACAGTTAGTGGAGCCTTCTACCAAATTACTATTTAATATGAAATGCGCCTACCCACTGTGTAAGATTCAACAAAATGAGGGTGCGCCTATGTTAGTGTAACTGACGGAAGTGTGTTTGCGGCAAAGCAAGGTGAATGGAGATTAAGTGAAGAGTTGAATAGCACTATAATTACAAGGTGAGGGAGGCAACAAGGACATTATCTGTCGGGGCAAACAAATGCATTTTCGATTTGTTTCTCTATTAGCCATCGGCCTTGTTTGGANGCATTTAGGTGGTGATTGGTCGAATCAAAAGGTATTTGGGTGTTTTTATAAGTCGTCGTTTTTGTTAGCTGTTTGGCCAAAAGGGTAATTGGATAGCTGCTCGGGATTCACGCATAAAATGACATGTTTGTCCAAGCAATTGTGAACTATTACTTTTTTGCCACTCCCTCAAGTCGCTCTCATTTATACTTTATAAAGGCTAATTAATAACTTGTTTTGAATTGTTTTCATTTTTGCTAAATATTGATTATGTGTTGAACCTTATCTATATCTGATCTTAATTATCTTTAATTATGAATATTTAAATTTAGCCTTTATGAATTATATTTGAAGTTAATATTTTTCTAGATATTAGAATTCTAAATGTTATTTGAATGTTGTTTTCAACACTATTTTAAATGAGTTATTGCTAAACAAGACATAAATAACAACTAAAAGGGATTCATGTCTTAAGACATACTCAAACAACTAACAACTAATCCTTAACCAAACATATATGAATAAACAGCTTAGCAGGCAAACAGCTGGTGAAATCAGCTAATACAAAGAGCTATCAGCTAATACAAATGGCTAACAACTAATTGCCAAACAACTACTTCACCAATTAGCCTTTTTAGCTTTCAACTTTAGTAATTTGCCCTTATAGCTTTTGTTTACTGCATTCCTATCTAGGAGTTACTAGTTCATAGCCTTATAACTGTAGTTCCTATAACCATTGCAATTAATGGGCTACTTACCATTTTACCGATTCTGATCTCCTCCACCAATCTACCTTCAAAAATCCCAACTTCATCACTTTTAGTATGAGTTAAATTTTGGTTGCCCAAGTCTCTTAAAGATACTACCCAGTGAAGACACCACTATCGTCTTTGTGGTGTCGGTGGTCATGTGATCACCGTCAGTCCTAGTTCATGAGGGTTAAGGATGCATTAAGTTTGTTCCCGACAGAAATTTGGTAACATCTCCCAGCATTTACTCCTACCTATACAGATTCTTGATTCTTGCTACTGTGGTTACTAGGTTTTGGCCATTGAATACTGAAGCTTTTCCAACAGTCTGGATCATCAAAGAAAATGCGGTTAATCTTCTTCCTCTGAAATTTCTGAGCGACATTAAGCAAACACATTCTCTACAGTGAGGGCACAGCTAGAGGGACTACTGAATCTAGACAGTGGGAGTATATACTAATAAAAATCCGAATTACAGCAAAAGTATATTACTGGTGCCTTTTCTAATATCAGTTAGAACCTCTACTACTTTCTGCTTTTCAGAATCTGCTATGTTTTGCTCTCTGAAACAATCCATGTTGCTAGTCTTGCATAATTAGGCATAAGGCTGCTCACATCTTGACCTTCCCAAACCTCACTAGTGACGGGATTTGCACTTGGTGTGAAATTACTTTTAGACCCATAAATGTGGCACCTGGAAAGAAGAGCTCTTGTATGAGCCAGTCCAATAGTAAACTTCCAGACTATGTTACTTAGACTCGGCTAAAGTCGGAGTGTCAAGTGTCTATACCCATGTCGGTGTCGGCCATTTCTTTTTAAAAAAGTTTCTGCTTGTATTGGCTTAAAATGGAGTGTCCAGTGCCATACCCATGTCAGAGTGTCGAGTATCCGGCATCGGTACTTGAGGTGAAATGAAGAGTCCTGGTATCTTAGTTTTTAGACTCTAAAGCTCAGTGTAGACTGCTTGGATTTACTCATGATGTTCAAAAACTAGCTATTCACTTTGAAAATTGCTTTACTATCTCATTTGCTTTCAATATATGGTGCATTTTGCTATCATTAGTTTATCTTACATGATCTACATGAATGATTCCTAGCTGTACTATTATAGAGAGACTGTTTTTTTGCACTGTGATACTGCACAGTTTCTTTGGAGCAGGATTTGTAGTATTTATGGAGAACCTTGGATCTGTCCATCTTCTATTTTGGAGTTTTTCCAGGTTCAGTATATTGGTTTTGAGGGAGAAGGGAGAAAATGATGCTGGGGAAAGTGTGGTGTTTATGATTAGAATGGAATGCATTAGTCTTCGCATGATCCTCTTTATTATACAAACTGTTTTCGGACATGACGCTTATTTGGCCTCTATTTGGTCCAAAGTTGTGGGTGCTTTTAGGGATCATTCCATCATTGAGGTCCGAAGGGATTGGGCCAGCTTGTAATGTGCCTCCATGCGTCTTGTTCTCCTAAATTGTACCTTGTATATGATAATTTTTTTCTTCTCTCAAAAAATATTTAGCAGAAGGCTGAAGGAATTTGGAAATAATAAAAATGATCAATTCCTTGTTTATGAAATAAATACTTTCCAGTTTTTACTTGGTGCCAGGTTATGAATGGGATATTGGCCACTTCCATGGAGCTCGACGTCCTGAAGTTGACTGCTTCAAAAGCACATCATTTGGGTTATCAGACACAGAGGTATTGCCTTGACAGATTCTACAGTGTGCTGTTTTGTCCTTGGTGAACTACTAAAATTCAGTGGTGCTGTGTTAAGAAGGAAGGAAAGCCTCACTGGTTACCAACGTATCATGGATATTAAAAAGTCATAAACTGCTGCATAATAAGTTAAGAAGTAACATTTATCATGTAAAGTCCATTACAGGCCCACTGATGACAAGGTTTTGGCATAATGACATCATTCATAAACTGCTCTACATTACAATATTGCCCATTTCAGCCCATAGTATAGCTATTTCACCCACAGGCATTACTCTTCTCGACATTCTATGTGAAGCAGACACCTACAAGATTTAGCTCCATACATTATCTAAAGTTACCTACCATATGCAAGTAATGAATTGGCTGGCTATTATACCATACTATTACCCCAGTGCCTTGCCTAGGGCGGGTAAGGGGTATTCGATGTAGAGATATTGTTTATATTGGGCCCTTAATTGGAAATATGCATGAGCCATTTTTATCAAGTTGATTTTGTCCAAAGCTGACAATTTTTATTGCTGCGATTGCTTTGAATTTAATATGTAGCTGAATGAACCATATAGACTTCAGTAAATGGATTTGTTACATTCTATGGGCTGAGGCATGCCGACAATGGAAGCGCGCTCTGCACTGAGGCAAACTCATACTTTTTTAAATACTAAAATCATATTGACATACATTTTATTCCCTCCGTTCTCTAAATAACTAACCATTTTGCAAAGTGAAAACATCTCTTTTTAGGTGGCCATTTTTGTGTTTCAATGCAAAAACAGGATAAACTTCCTATGCTACCCTTTATTTGCAATGAATCTGTGACCCTTCATAAAGAGAAGGAAGAAAGGATTGCTGAACTAGTAAACTTTAATTAGGGGCAAATTAGTCTATTTTACTAATTGAATCATTGTCTTAATATATGTGTAAAAAGTGAAAAGGTACTCCCTCCGTTCTTTAAAAATCTTGACTGAGGGGAAATGCACGCAAATTAAGAAACTTTTATATAGTGTAAAAGTTCCACTATTACCCTTAGAGGAATGGTGAATTAAAAATCAAAAATAGGGAAGAGAGAGAATAAGTGGGAAATTAAAAATCAGTGAGAGGAAGAGAGAGGGTGGGGTGGGGGAATTAAATAATAAATGAGAGGAAGAGAGATGGATTAAAATAATGAGTGAATGGGGTGGGTAGTATGATTTATTGTTTGTAATTTATGGGTTTTGGGGAGGGTAGTTAAGTAATTTCAGAAAAAATTCTTTATTACTTTTATTTTTTTATTTTTTGGTAGAAATCAGTGTGATTTCTTTACTACTTTTAGTCATGTAAAGATTTAAGGAAAACGCCCAAAATGGATGGCGTCAAGATTTTTAAAGAATGGAGGGAGTAATTATTATAGAATAAGCAATAAATTGCAAAACTTACACCAGAATGCACCATAATGTAGTTTTATTTTAATTTATTTTATTTTAGGGAAACTAAAATATGGGAACATCGTTTCTTATCCTACTATATCTTTTACTTCTCTCAATCATTTGTGAGAGTAGTGGTCCTCTATTGAAACTTGACAAGTTTTTCGGAACATCACGAAAAGAAAAATTTGACAAGGTTTTAAAATGGAGGGAGTATATCTCACAATACATCCCATCAACATGATCCTTTCATCACCAAAAATACGTGAATGCCAGTTTCCTGAGAGGATCATCTAGTATTGCCTTTCATTGTATGAAGAGTAATAATAATTCTAAGTCTGAAACTAATGATGTAATATTCTGCTATAGTAAAAGTATATTGATGAATTATACTCACCGTTGTCATCTGCTACTAGATAGACATCAACATCCTCAAGCCCATTCTCATCTAGATATTTAAGCCTTCGTCACCCTCTTTCTTTTCATCTATTTCTTGTCTTATGGGATGCCTTTGCCCTTGAGCTAGCCACGCTTGGAGTAGCATTTTTTTGTTTTTGTTTTTCCCTTTGGATAAGGAAAAGATAAACGTAGCTCTGAGGACAAGGTGTCGTATAAAGAGTCATTTAATATGGAATTGGCCCATTCTGTTGGACCTCAGAAGTAGAATAATTAAGGAATGCCCCCACCCATGGAGAGACTGTTTGTTAAGCGGGGCTGGTACATTTATAAGTTGTCCGAAGGGGAATTCCTCATTTTCACCAGGATACCAGCCACTTGGGATTGTATGGGATCTGGTGGTGTATTTGGCTTCCTTGTGAACCAAAGCAATAGGAGCATTAAGGGGTGTCCTTCACTGACATGCAATGTCAACAGGGTGACTTGTATGCATGGTGTTTTGGGACTTCTCTTTTGTAGAGAAGGAAAAGTATTACTCCCTCTATCCCACCAAAATGTTGTCAAACCGAAAGTGGTACAGAGATTAAGGAGAGAGAGTTTGTGTTGTGAATATCAAAATGCCCAAATTGCCCTTGCTAGTGTATGATTAATACGATGAGATGGTAGTGGTGGGGTAGGTGGGAGGAGTATTATAATAGGAGTGGTGGGTAGAGGGAATTAATACAAGGGTAGATTATACTTTTCACACATTTTTCATGAAAAGGGAAATGACAACATTTTAGTGGGACAATCTTATTTGGCATTTGACAGCATTTCAGTGATTGAATTATAGTCATATAACAAGCTGCCCAGTTTCTTTGGACCTCAGTGATTGAATCATCCCTAGATGCTCCCACAGCCTTGGACCAAAGAGAAAATACTTGTCCCTGCCCCAAAACAGCTCATACGATAGGGAGTTTCTAGCAAAGGCTCGTGCAATCCGTTCCAACCATAAACAAGGTATTATTGACAAAGATTATACAGGACACTTACAAGTGATCCTAAGAATTTGTGTAGTTAGTATAACAGTCCGTTTGTTGTAATACACTCCATAAGAATGGTGGAGAAACCAATGATATGAACATGTATCCATCTAAATGGAACCTAAAAAGGAATTAGAAAACTCATACTTGAAAACAAATGATAGGAATCCCATTGAATGGAAGTGTTCTTTGAACCCAAAATTATGGGTATGTTCTTTTTGTCTTGTTTTTCTCAGAACATAATAATTTTCAGCAAACTTCATACATATTTCAATTTGCTGGGTTCTAATTGTGAAAGATTTGATGATGATAAAGTGGCAACTGCGATTTGTAAGTCACTACACCATAATACCCCTTTCTCCTTGCCTCCCCCAAAACCAGCGCAACCAACTTGGAAGAACTCAAAACAGATGATGGACAACAAGCTTCCTTATGTATACCAAACAGCCTGCTCGAAAGAAACAGCGCAGCTTCAGAGTGCAAGAAAACTTATGCTGCTGTCTTGCTGCTGGCACTACAAAGAACACACATAACAAGATACAGGGCTGTCCCCAGCCTCCTTCGTTGTCTCATGCCATTCATATTAATCTTGCCAAATGCCAAAGTGCACACAAACGCCAGCACCTTCAAAGGTGTCTTAGCCTGCCAAAGTGAATCAGCAATAGGAAAGTGTGGGAAGGGTGATGAAGTAGCAAGATTTTTCTGGTTAAGATTTTTCCTTGTCAAACTCTTAGATACATACACAATTTAACACCAATAACCGAGTCAGTGCATTATAGGTTTCAAGAATTAATTGCAATGATTTGCCTTCTGATACTTATGCTGTGTAGGAACATACATGATGTATAACACAATCCCATTGGCCAATCAATTGAATGTTTACTTACACTTATGTTCCGAGTATTGTTGTTTTGGGGACTTGCAGTTAGCACATCTGGGTTTAGACTAAGGTTTATGTACATCTTTTCATTTGTTGGCTACAGACATTCTGTGCCTATGGTAAATTCCATGTTATAATTATGTGTTTCTGAAATTTACTCTTCAGCCTTCATCCTTAAAACAGTTTTTGAACTGTGGATTTATGCTGCAGCCTGCAGCATAATTGTGATGTCTAAATAGTACTCCATTATAGACTTATATTAGTGTAATTTTATGACCTCTTGTGCTGCTGATACAGGTGACTGATTCAGATCCTTTAATGAACATTGATAAAGACAAAACAGACATACTGATGTATTGTACAGGAGGAATTCGCTGTGATGTGTATTCTACCATCCTGAGGTTGTTAATTTCTCCATATTCTTTTCATGGGTTTTTGGTTCTTCCATAAGCATTCTAGCTATCTGCACGAGTCCATTTAATGAGTTGTGTTCTGTCTCATTTGTCTTCTGATAACTATTTTTTTGGTTTTTTGTTTTTTGTTTTTTCTGTTTTGTCATTTACATGTTTTGGCTTGCACTATGGTTCAAAAAGAGGGCTAATTAGCTGACTTCAGCTATTGAGCAATTACGCAAGGATTATATGCATTTATGTACTTCCTCTTGGTGTTCAAAACAGTGCACGTCTTGGTTATATATTCTAATTGGCTCAATTTACATATCAGCCTGCCTGCAGGCATAAATTTTGAGATACATGATGCCCACTGCAGATGTTCATGTATATCATGAACTTCTTTTATTCTCAAACTCTGCCTGAGACTGTCTCATTTGGCTGTGCTTACTGAATGTGGTCCACTAATAATCCAGGTTATCTTGGTAACCAAAGGATACCTAGGTTATTTGTATGGATAACATGTCACAAATGATGATACTCCATGTGATTTCTTCCAATTTGGAAAGTGTGATATTCATCGCATGAAATCTGCCAAATATCACCTCCCAACTCTTCTCCTAAATGCACCCAAAATGAACTTTATGGTTTCAAAATATTTCTTGAGTAAAGGCATCATGTCACTGTGGGATATGCTTTCAAAAGTCAAAGCAAAGCTGCCTTGATGATTCTATAAATTTGTGTCGAAGAGCTTCTATCTTTATACAATTATAAGTCCCTGCCTTCCGTTCAATCTAAATTATAATGTGTGTTACTCTTGGTTTATGTTTCTTGATCAGTCCTTGTGTAATGCGTTCTTGATGTTCCTCATCCTGGAACACTGCTCAATGTAAGAACACCGTGGGACATATTAGACACTGTGTTAGGAGCAGTGGAAGTCCTAATTTAGGAACCTAAAATCTCCAACATTGTTACCTTCCTTACCAAGGGATAGAATAGCGTCTGATATGCTTTTGATCTTTTTGACATGTGTTGCTCTCTCTCTTTCTCATTGGCTCGCTTCTCCTTCCTTCTTCTCTATATGCCATCCTTCTGAGTTCTGACTGTAGACATTTGTACATCATGACCTATAGAATAGATTGTAAACTGATTGGACCTGGTTGAGAAGGACCAAAGGGTCAATTTTTTAGGACAAAATATTGTATGAAACATTTTTACGCTAAAAATATTTACACTATTATCCTGATTATATAATGTTAGGTGACCAAAGAAAATAAAGGTGTACAAGCTTAACATCAATTTTGACGAGATCTGTAACAACAACAGAACGAATGTTACTTTTCTTAACACACGACTAGTACAGGAGGCAAGGATTACAAAAGGTCCTTTGGTCCTTACTCTTAAAGCCAAAATATTAGCCTGGAGATACTTCAGTCTCCACCAGGGACGTTAGACACACCCAGGCCAGGAATCCTATGACTCCAAAAGCTTGATCCAAAGGTAATTAGTTGTTCATAGTGCAACAAAAGATGTTTCCCCGTCTCCCTGTCAACATTGTTGAGTGTTGAGACTGTTAAGGTGAGAAAAGAATTGATAATTATTTTAATTGGCTTTCCCCTTTTTTATTGCTAAACTTAGGATTCTCTTTGGATGCCTTATGTACCTAAGGGTGGGTCATTAAAGAGTACTTATGTGTTTAACTATTGAAACCTCCCATTATTATTGTAACCTCCCCTTTGATGCTCCTTTCAAAGGATCATCTTATGTTCATATGGTATGGACTTTTGGGGTGGCTTTTCCCCATAAGCACCAAGTGTGGGGATGGTAGTAGCATAACTTGAGAGCTAGTAGTGAGAACTAGTAAGTTGGAGTGCTTGGGGCCATGTAACCTCATTGGGTGAGCTTGGCGTTTGTCCAAGTCACCGTTGCACAAGATGAGTCTTGTGTGGGAAACACATAGTGAGATAGAGTTGAGTTACATAGGATGTGAGGCTATCTTGGTTTACTCCTCGTTATCTCTGGACTATCTGTTTTTTGTGTTGCTATGATCGTTAGTGATACGTTTGGATCGTGCCGTTGATCCGGTGGTTTTCTCCTGGTGCTCGAGTTCCAAGTAAAAAAATTCTCTTGTGCCATTTTATTGTTCTTGGTTTTATTCGTGCTATTTTATCCACCGATGATGAATCCGCGCGCAAATTCCTAACACACATAGGCAACTGTTGATAGCTCTATTCAGCCTCGTAACCTGCTACTTAATTTGTGCTGAGCTTCTGCGGAGATGCAGTCCAAAAGCTACCTCTACTTGTCTTTACAAAATCTCCTTAATCTTTTTTATGTAATCTGATTTACATGTCAGTGTCGTCACAGTACCAATTTTGAACCATTTCAATACCTTATCTGAAGCCGTCTCTTGTGAGCTTTATCTTGCATCAACTCATGTTATTAGTTGGGAGAAATGTTATCTGAGTTGTTCAACAATGTTTAACTTCGTAGTAGAAGGTTATCTGCTCACTTTATGATACTTTTTAGACACTCTGACTGCAACAGGATGACTTGATATAACCTCATCTGCATTCATAACTTCATTTATTTCGTAGTAGTATGGGCAATTGGAAATGTACTTCTTCAATAAGTAGAAAAAATTCACATGTCTGGTTTACTCTAAGGGGGAAAAAAATCAAAGGAAGCAGCCTTCACTTATGGATGATTTTGACTTGTATCCTAAGCAATTCTTGCTTAAACTCCGTCTATTTGACAAGAAAAGTCACATTACATGATTTTAAAATGTGAGAATAGAATAAATTCCTGTAACACTGATCTTTTCCATGCTATCTGTCTATTTAAGGATTTCTGCTTACAATGTGCACCATTTATCACCGAGGCACTTACTTTGGAGCAGTAAGCAATTTAAGATAGCCACCTTCTGAAAGAGTTATGCAATTTATGAGAATGACCAACTAAAAAGCATAGTAAGCTCTTACCATTCTATGAAACCGTTGATTTCTCCATTAAGCTTTGAATAAGACATAACAATTAAATAATTGCTGTGTCAATCAAACCATTGATGAAGCTTCTCCATTAACCTATGATGGAGATAGTGTGGCGATGTGCGACGTTTGCTGTGGTTTGGTGTTTGTGGACCGAGAGGAACAATTGTCTTTTCGGAATTTGTATTTCTTGGAGGATTTGGTTTGGGACAATTTATCTTGCTTCTCTTTGGGTTTTTGCACATAGGATTTTCCAGCAATCTGGTACAGAGGGATTAGCGGGCTTTATTTTTTGATTTATGACATCTTGTTCTCTTTCTTGTACAAAGATGATCTTCTTTATTAAAGCAATTATACTTTTATTTATAAATAATAACTGCTGTGTTATTGCTGATTTTGTTTACCCACATAAAATGTCTTAACATTGCTGCAGCAGTATCAACAATTTTCTTGTCATTTTCTAAATTGATATACTAGATTGTAGCTGTTCTATTGACAGACAAAAGGGTTTCAAGAACTTGTTCACCTTGAAGGGGGGTATCTCACATTACCTTGAGAATGAAGGCCCAGAAAAATGGATAGGTCATTTGTTTGTGTTTGACTCTCGCCTGTCTCTCCCACCATCCACTTTCAAGCCTGAATCCACCACCGCAGGCAGAAGCCAGGGAGCGCCTGTTCCCTCTGATAGTAAATTTGCTAGATGTTACATATGTGGCTCAGAAGTTGATGAATTAAGACATCGGAACTGTGCAAATATTGATTGCAACCTGCTGTTCTTGTAAGTCTTCTTTCCTATATAGCTTTTATGGTTGGTAAGCTTCATCTCTATCGATACTGCAGTGTGATTCCTATAAATGGACTACATACGCATAATATGTATTCGTGTTTTTTTTTTTTTTTTTTTTTATAATCATCATGCTCTTTACCTATATTTGTGTGATCTTACTTTCCCCGATTCTATCCATTTAGAATTTCTTGACTTCTTCTTGCGACATTTACAAACTTGTTATCTGATTCACTGATTACCTTCTTGGTCACAAGCCACCATCTAGCAAACAAGGGAAGTTTTGGTAGAATTAGTAATGTACCCCCTCCGTCTCAAAATAACTGTCGTTTTAGGTCTATGCGCACATATTAAGGAGAGTATTAATTCTAGAGGTAGTTATAGACAATTTGACTCTATTACCCTTGTATTAATTATAACTAGGTGCATTGGAAAGTGAATTTAGTAATAAACCACAAGGGTACATTAGGAAAATGAGCAATTAATGTTGTATTGGAATGGTATAGCGACAGATATTTTGAGACAAAAAAAGTTAGTTAAAGCGACAATTATTTTGAGACGGAAGGAGTAATATTATCTAGTATTTAAAACCAAGGTCATTGTGAATTGCTTAAAAGTTCTCTGTCTAACCTCTCAGGAGGTATTTAAAGGGGGTCTCTCTATTTTTGTGATATGGAGCATGTGGTGTGAGCTTGACCATGAAGTAAGTTGAACTGATATTGACTAGTTTCCATATCAGCCTTTTGGTCCTAGAGGTGCAGAAATAAACCATGGATACCTTAAGGCAAGGGATTATCACTGATCAAGTTCCTTATTGAATCCATTGTATGGGTCCAGAATCTAGAGTAATTAACAAACAAAATGCTTGTGGAAACCTGTTTAAGGTGTTGTGTGTAGGTCATGATGTTCCTCGACCATTCTTGGATGTTCGGGCATTTTTGGAAGTGGGGTATAATACTTGATCACCCAAAAGTGAGGATTCAAATATGTGAAACAGAATGCATTTGATTGAGGGAAATAACTCTCTACTAGACTACTAGCATACGTCTTGACCTCCCTGGGCCCCCACTATGCCAATTGTTGTTGTTATGTGCTGGATCGGCTTTATCCTTGGTTATTTCATGAGAAATATGGCGCTTCTTATTTGTTATCCTATTCAAAAGTTTTGTGCTATTGGTTGGCTAGTTTATAGAATGTATTTTCGAATTTAAGTCCTCGCCGACAGATTTCACACTTCGTTGCTGCTTCTGCTGTTGTTGTCGTCTTTGGTCTTTGCTTCTGCTGTTGATATATGGTTTACATAATGATCTTGTAGTAAATATTTGGTCTGCCTCAGTGTGATGGGAACCACAAGTAACATACTAACAGTATGACGAACTCTTACAAGCCTTGACCAGCCTTAACCAATTGAGGTTCTATATTGCGGTTCCCACATGATTTTTGCCGACCCACATGGTGTGTCCACACTAAACTACTCCCACAGGAGAGTTCCACCTCAAGGTTATCCATGAGCAAGACACTAGTTGCTTCCTGGTGTCGGAATTTTTGTCTGTGTTCACCTCACTGAATATCTCGCATCCTTGGCATTCCAACTACTTAGTATACTTGTAACTTACTCATTCACTGTTACGTGACACTTGCCCCATTGATAAGGTTCCTTGATGACTTGGCCTTTTAACACCATTGTGCTTCAAATCCTTATTACCGAGGACTCGGTTTTTTTAACTAGTCATGATCATTTCCTCAACACAGCCTTTACTACTAGCTCATAGACACGTCAAAGGCCGGTGGGCACTCTCGAGTTTCCAGTTCATTGTCCTTTTCTAGAACTAGTGCTCTGAGTAGCGTCCTGTTAAGCGGAAAGGTCGTGCTTGCTTCAGTGGAGCTTACGGGTGGCTAACTCATGTGTGCCCACCTCCTATTGATAGAAATTATGTCCCGCCCCACCGTTAGAAGCCCAAGTCCAAGGGCATGTGTTGATGACTCATGGGCTCAAAGGCGTATTTATGTGTCTTAGTCTTCCTTTAGAAGGAATAATAATTATAGAAATAGGAATTAGTGATTTTATTTGCTACGTATTACTTAGAGTTTTATTTTAGGAAGTTTCTTGTTTTCCAAGCTTATGTTTTAGCTTATAAATAGGATCCTAATGTAGCTTTTTTCTTTAGTTGTGTGTTAAGAATTTATGTTAATCTTCTGAGAATTTCACGTTCTCCATCACCTATTCAGGACCCATTACAATGATATGGGCAAACAAGCCCTCATTCAGTAACAACCAGTTCAACGAATAGGCAACCTTCTTGTAACACCTTTCCATTCGTAGGATCACTATAGAGCATCACCGTCTGAACCTCGGAATGCACACAGGTAGGTGGCCTGTCTTGTGTTATTGATGCAATGACCCATGGGCCATGTGTGTGTCACCCTTGTGCTACGACTCCATGTTGAACCTCGAAGTGCACATGGGTGGTGAATTCCAAAAGTTTTCGCCCCTTCAAGAGGATTGGTGCGTTCTGCGAGCATTTCGAAGGTAGGAGGCCTCCGTCGAGCACATGATGCGCACTACTGAGCCTGATGGTTCCTCAGTAATGTCTATGAGGCTTCGGCTGCATAGAGATTTACACTGGTTACGTGGCACACCATTGAGCCTGCCCACTTTTGGGGCAAGTCACTTGTGTAGCATCTTGCCTGCCAACATGCAAATGGAGAGCTGAACTTTTACAAACCCTTAAAGAGTAGAGCTTCACCACACTTGACAGGAGAGAACATAATTTGTGCACAACTTCCACACTTAAGTGTCCTCTTGGAATCTAGCCTTGATTTCCAAGAGATGTCTCCATCGTGGCCCTTCCCATCACTTAAGGAGGTCCAGTGCTCGTCCTTGTCGAGTATTTTCCATCCTTTGTTAGAGCGTTCTCATATCCCGACACTGGTGATTGTATGTTGCCGCTGGTATGAAACACTTCTGATCATCTTCCTACACGCCCGTGACCTTTTCATAAGGCTGTCACAGTAAACCATGATACTTCAGGAACCTACAGTGAATAAGATACGATCATATCCCGACCAGGACTACAATAAACAGGTTACATCATAAATTTCATAATAATTGGATGAGGATCATATAGATTTACTAGCTAGAACTTGTAATGGAGATCCGTCAGTGCACTCTGCCTCCCACTCTCTTCATTACACAGTTATAGTCATGACTATGACTGAAATCTACTAACGCAGAAAAGGAGGCCTTATAAGGCGTTATCTCTAGATGTGTGTGTGATGTGTTTCAACAGTGGGAAACTAATGAGGACTTGTTCATGTATTGCCCTTCTGCTTGGGGTATCTGGCAACGCCTGTTTGACTTCAGTGGGTAGTGTTGGGTTTCTCCTTTGACCTTGATGCTGATGTTTCAGTTCAAGTATACGAGCTTGGGACCTAAAAAGGAGGGAACAATTCTGCAGCGTTGTGCGATGTTTGCTGTGGTTTGGTGCTTGTGGACTGAAAGAAACAATTGGATCTTCTGAAATTTTTCTCTTTGAGGATTTGGTTTGGGACAAGCTGGTTATGTTTGTGACAGAAAGAATAATGAACTAAGGTTGAAGAATATGGCACCCCAAATTAAAGCACAGAGTAGGGTAGTGTCATGGTGTTAAAGTAGTTAGGTGCTGGAAGAAGAATTGACAAGAAAAGTTCCCAAACCATTGGATGTGGCCCAAAATTGTGTATTTAAAAGGGCTAAATTGCCATATTGGTATTTAAAAAAGACCCCTATTGCCACATTGGTATTAACAAAAACTTTGGCAACAATAGGACATTTAAATATTTGCGCACTTTAGTCAAAAAACTGTAATTCTGGCGAGAATTTCAGATGACTTTTTTTTAAATATGTTTTTCCTATTTCTTCAATTTTTGTCACCCGAAAATAGCTTCAGAGGATTATTAAAATGAAGGGGGTAAATAATTCCGGAATTTTATAAGAGAATTAATAATCGAAAATAATATCCCCCGGATGTTTTCACCAGAATCTCATTTCTAGGACTCAAATGCGCAAATCTCTCATTTTAAATACCCTATTGTTGCCGGAGTTTTTTTAAATATGAATGTGTCAATATGGGTCTTTTTTAATTCCTATTTGGCATTAGATGAGATGCTTGTGAAACTTACGACTTAGAACTAAGTTCTTTGACCATAATAAAATGAGATGTGTTCAATCTTTCTCATCGCTTCACCATAAAGTGGTGGAATGTTGGGAGCCACAAAGGGTTATTTTGTAAATATGGTATGGGTGATATTGTGCTAGATCTGTCTGAAATACTAGCATGCAAGCTGTTCAAAAGAGAGAACTTTCTCTTACTTGCCTTTTCATCACGATATTCCAGGCTGTCAGCCCAAGTGTAACTTATTCATTATCAGTCTGCTCTTTCTATTTAATCGTCGATTATTTTTTTCCCGATGGCCACCTAGGGATGCAAACTGTATGCACTTCTACTGAACTCTGTAACGTTTCAACCTTCCAAATAACCCGTCCACAGAAATGAAGTTTGAATTCTTTCAAGATACTTACTAAGGTTGTTGATATTGTTAAGAAGTTTACAACACCTCTGTACAGGTTAAAACTTGGTTGAGGAGCAGCTGCTGAATGTTTAAGTACATAAATATGTACATTGGCAAGGCATGTTGCTGGTGGTAGCAAATAAGAGCGTAGCCTAAGAACTAAACCTTTGACAGCACGTTGTTTGATGTTTTGTACTCAATATGCCCAAAATAATAACAAATGCATGGCAGGTGATTTTCTTGGGTCAATGAACAGTTACTAGCGGAGGTTGGTGGTGAATCTTTTACCTTGTGTGCTTATTTATTGTGCATTAGCAGGCAATCAATGCATTTTTGTGCAAGGGTCTTACTTAACCTCTTCGTAATTGCAAGGGTAAGGTTCTGTGCAGTTTAACTCTCTTAAGTCTTACCCCAACCCTTGGCAAGAACCTCATGAGAGGCATTGGGTCTTCAGGGTGGAGTGTAATTTGTATGATTGTGTGGTGGATGTGTAATAAACCATGGTAATGGTTTAGCATGGTAGCAGCAATGGATATGTTTGGTCAAGTATGAGACTAATGATGGTATGAAGGTGGTGAGGAAGATATAATTGTGGAGATTTATGAAAGTAGATTAGCTAGATGCTCTATATTTCTATAATTTATATTTGTACTTCGAACCTAATAACAAACGGATAGTTTTGCTTTTGTAAAAGAACTCAAACTTTCATGTTTAATTTAACTACGATTTTGTTTTTTTTGGAACTTATGTCACATGCTTGAAACCCTGCAGCCAATTTCAGCAGGCTGCTATTCAGGTGGAAAGTGTTTGGAAGTTCAGATGTTTCCTTGACCTTATTTTAAATAAAACTCTACGAACTTGGGGTTTTCTGACTTCTGTGTAGTGTCATAAAAAACTAACATGATGGATAATTGAGTAGGTTCATGGCATACTTCAGGTCTTTTGTGGTGCTACTATTCATATTAATCTTCCATGTTTTCTCTCGAAACAAATTGGTAATTGCTATGTAGTGGGTTTTATTAATGGAAGTCTGAGATTCAGCAGCTTCAATATTCTGCATTTATGCTAAATAGCCGGTTACTTTTTCTGCAGATGCTGCAGAAATTGTGTGGAAGATTTGAGAGGATGTTGTTGTTCAAATTGCAAATCTGCTCATCGGCTAAGGCCTGTTCTGTCGAGAAATGAAAGGTACCAAAAGTGGCATATTTACAGAGATAGTATTGGAACAACGATCTCTTAGTTTGTAGTGGACAACATCAACATCCATTCTCCTTCTCACCTTAACTTTAGGACTAGTGTGAAATATCTCTGTAGTTTTGTATGTAACTCTCATTTCAATTGGGTACCATACTGGACTCTTCACTTTGTAGCTTTTGACACTAATGTTATACATATATTCACTTGTTTAATCGTTTCTACGCTGGTAAGGTTTTTTTTTTTTTTTCGGTAGGAAAAGGATCATAACATAACTAAAATAGTTTGTTCATATTACAAACTCCAGGGTACATAGTGCCCCAGAAATCAGCATAATAAGTAGCCTTCATAGAGCCTAAAACATCTAAGGTCCTGTTCGGGTTGGTTTGCCAGTTGCCAGTTTTGGGTTTTGAAAAATTTTCAACTCTTTGTAGAAATTTAATTTAGAGCTGAATTTTATTGTGCTTACAGTTCCCTGCTTTATTTTCAAAACTAACAACAGAAAACTGAAAAACAAAAAAAGTGTTTTCCAAAAATTGGTTGAGTTTTCAAAAAAAACTGATAAATGGCAACTGGCAACCACCCCAAACAGGGCCTAAACTAGTGATAGTTTCCTCATACATGGTTGGCGCACTATTTGCTTCCTTACCAAGATGATTTGCAAGCTCATTCCTCTCCCTGTGAACATGTTCCACCTTACATTCCTTCAACATTTTGATAAGCTGCATTGTTGAGCTACATGAGTAACCATGTTGAGATTATCATTTTTGCTGTTGATCAAGTTAATTACGGTAGTAGAGTCCAAGTGCAGTTCTAGCTTTGTCCACCCTTGTGCTAGGGCTAGTTCAAGACCAATCTTTGCAGCCCAAAGTTCTTCATCCAGTGGTCTCATGGAGCGTAGTGAGCGTCGATAGCTTAGCTTCTATCTGCCAGTTTCATCTCTAAAAATAGTTTTATCTCTAAAAACACCTGTACTTGCAGCATGTGAAAACTCACCTATACTTGCAGCCTGTGAAAACTCACCTATACAAGAGCCATATGTGTTGAGCCCAACCTATAGGAGTGGGGATCCAAGACAAAAGGGGGGATCCTTTGGGTGTGTGGAGGTTTACAATGATTATTTTGGAAGGTTTCGTGTTCCACGCAAGCATCAAGGTCAATTTTTGTGCTATAGGTGCTGCTTCAAAGAAAAGATTGTTTCTTCTTTTACAAAGGGACCAAACTGTAAAATATTGAGCACGATTTTATGTATTTTTAGTACCTCTTAATAGTTGTTTTGCTGAGTATTTATACTATTTGTGCAATGATGTTTACGGAGTGGAGCTCTAATGCTCTATTTTTCATTCTTCATTAGATTTTAGATAGATTACACCATAGAAGAGCTCTACCATTTCTCTCTCCTCTTGTTCTCTCATTCAGAGCTAATATCTAAATTAGTTGATTTGCATTGTCCAGAAATTGAATTTCGTCGCGGACGATTGATGCTAACATCAAACTTCGCTGACTTTGTTAATTTCCTCTTTCCCCATCTCCTTTGAAGTTCCAACCTTCTTAATGTTGAATTGATGGATTAGTTGAGATCTACTTTGGTGGATATGACAAGCTTAAATCGAAAAATCTTTTGAAATAAATGCTCAAATCTCAAAGGCGAAATTCAACAGCTAAGGGTGGGGAAAAAAATTAAAATGGCGTTAAACGAGGGATAAAGGAGATAAATGGAGAAAGGTGAGTATAAATTTTGGAAAATTCTGGTTACGTCAAGTAATTTCACGGTTACATTAAGCAATCCCAAAATCAATACATTTGGAAGCGTTTTCTACGAGCTCACTTGCAGCTTTTGGAAATGAAAAGTGCAAGAATAAAAACATACATAAGCAAATAGAATTAATTGGGCTTTGTCCACTAGTCATTAATTTCAAGCAAGGCACAACAATATGGAAGTATATGAGTTATAGCCCATATGTGGGTTGGGTTATGTAGACCAGTGGAACGTTGAAAGCCATCAACTTATAGCAATACTTAAAAGGAGGTTTGTCGCAACGACGAGGAGACAAATTTTTTTTTTTTTCCTTTTAGGAATGAGGGAGGGATAAATCCCATTACATTGGTAAGAAATCAACTAGAACCCACATAGGGACTCAAACCTAGGCTAGTAGGACCACATAACAAGGTGCCACCAACTGTGCTACAATGCACTAGGCAAGAGGAGGCAGTAGTTAGGGTAGTTTTAGTTTAGTTTAGTTGGTTTTAGGGTTAGGCTTATTTCAGTTCATTGTTATTTTCATTCACAAGATTAAAACTTTCATAGTTAAATTTTTGTCATTTATCTTCATTCAATTAGTCGCAATTTCACTTTTTTAATTTTCAAACCATTCAAGTATTTTTCTTCTTTCACTTTTTATGTGATATAATAGTTCTATAGTTAATTCGTTTACCAATCAATTTATATGCTTTGTCTTTTTGCTAGTATAGGTTTTTAGTTGAGTGATAATAACTTAACTAGGAGGAAGACAATTTCTTGTTGGTGATTTATTCAATTGTTCTTGTTTTCGTTTAATTTGTGACCCAATTTTGTAAACTTATCCACGTGGGATTGGCCCGCGGATGCTATCTATAATTACATCGTGCATTTGTGGTTACTTTTTAATCAAGATACATAAAACCAAACACAATATTCCGAAGGATACCAAAGGGTGTAAAAGAGAATTTTTCAATTTAGAATCCAACCATTCCTGGTTGTTATTAATCAAAAAGGTGTCAGGTTTAGAAAATTAATTCTACACGTATTTGGATAATTGCCAATCTCTTAAATGTGTACAGTGTCTTCATCAAACAAACCGCAACCAGGGCAAACTTTGTCCTGGATATTTTGTCTAAAAACAAGAATTACTCTATGTTTGATCCCAACTTGTCAAGCCATCCAGAGAAAAAAGATGATTTTTGGCGGGAGAGGCGATCGGTAAAGCCGACTAAGCTTAGCTTCGACAGAATTTTCATTTTTGCATAGCTTGTAAGTTTCATTAGTGGGGAACTTCTCACTACTAGCCATATTACATATAGGGAAATCTTCTCAATCACTAGTTTGGTTAGATATGGTTTATAACCAAACTTTCACATTCTCAGGCAATATGAAGGAAATATTCACAAGATCACTCTCCAGGTTAGAAAACACATCAGCTACGGTTTTTACCTTGGAATTTTTTGAAACAAACCCAATCAAATTGGGAAAAAAAAAATTAACAAAAAACTCCACAAAAGCCCCCTTGTTGAAAAATCAAACCCTAGCCCTAACCAAACACATGCTCCCCCTCACACCAAAACTCTTCATCCACACCATTTTCTCTCTCTATCCCTAGCTCTTCTTCAAACCTTGTTCCTGCAATAATCGTTGTCAAAATGGTGGTACAACTGGTAAAGGAAACTCTCGAAGCATTCAAGGAGATCTGCGAAACCCCGTTAGCGAACCCAATAGTAATCAAGTACAACCAGATGAAATTCATGGTTTGGGAGGGGACATACCTGATTCGGGTCTCCCCAACGATGGTCCGAAAGATGATAACCTACCCGGATTTAAAGGAGAAAGTTTTGTGGAACCTTCCGATGCGAATCCGGATGGAGATCTAACCACAGCAAATCTACCTCAACTCCGAGACATAGTGCACATGGCAGATCACATTCAAATGAAGATAAGGTTAAGATTCAACTCTTTAAATTAAAAGGAGTCAAGTCTTATGATTCCGGAGAAGTGGGAGGACATGATCGATCCAAAACCTGTAAGGCCGAGCAAAATATACAACTTCTCTCTGGTAATAAACTCAGCATCACTAATGATAGCCAGTCAATCCGATGTGATGCAACTATTCACATTGAAAGACGAGATAGTAGATAGAACTGAGGGTAAATTGGGTAGAACGAAGGTTGGTAAGAAGAAGAGTTCACATCATAAACTTTAGGACGATGACAATAATTTGGAGGCATCCGGGCTTAGGAAAAGCCTTAGATTCGTGGGCTCCATAAAAGGAAAAAGAGTCTTGAATTCCGGGGTGTAGGTACTAGTTGGAGGCCAACTAGGTGCGACGGCTCTACTAATATGGACAATAGTATTTATAATTCAATCAACATGATGTTCAACATTTTAGCCCGATCATTTTGAAGTTTATATCTAAGTGATTTAAGCATTCAACAATTAAGGGTGGTCACTTAAGTGTCCTTGAAAAAAACCAATTGAGTGAATCGATTTCATTTAGGACATATTTAGCCATTTACATGATAATAATGTTCATAATCATATAATGTTTAATTTTACCAAGATTCGGTGATATTAGCCAAGTTAACATGCTATTCAAATTTTCATAAGATTCATTTAAAGCACAAAAATAAGAGTAATTAAACTAAAACCACTACAAGAGGAGGATTATAATGAATTTGCAAAAATAAAATAAGCCCCAATAAAAAAAGGGGGGGGGGGTAGAAGTAGAGATGAATTAAAATAGAAATTGAATAGATATGGTGAGATTAAGAAAGAATGTAACCAAATTAATGTGCCATTAGAATAGCTCTTTAGATTAAATTAGAACATCTTTTGCTTGTATGCGATCTTGGCAAAATCACAATCCTCGGAGGATGATGATGAGAACTTGAACTTGAGTGTATTTGATTTGTGTTTGATTTGTGTTTAGGTGTTTGAGGCTTGGATTGTGTTTTGGAAGTGTTTACGAGGTTATTGGTAGCTTGGATTTGTACATGGGGATGAGATGAATATGGGTTGAATGAGGTTGAAGATGGACGAAGATGAAGATGAAGTTAGCTCTTTCTCTCTCTAATTTGGCATGGCAACCTTGCTTAAAATTCTCTTTAATTGCATTTGGGAGTTATATGACATAATAGAATTGTTCTCTTCATGAAATGAAGGTGAGGTTAGGTATATATATAGGAAGGTAGGTGGGAGAGGAAAAGGTTCGATGTCATTCGGAGGAACAACCGACGGACGGGCACGGATATACTCGATCAACCGCTGAGGGTGCGCGTCAACCGCCCAGCTGGGTGGTCAACCGCTCACATGACCGCTCAGGTGAGAGATTGACTGCCCAAATGGGTGACTTATCGTCTATTTTGGGCGGGTGACCGTCCACTCGGCGTAACTGTGCGCTCCCCTTTAGTTGTCGACCTAAATTCTCACACGAGATGACCTGTAACGGCGTTTGGAGATTAAAATGTGTGTGTGTGTGTGTGTGTGTGTGTGTGTGTGTGTGTGTGTGTGTGTGTGTGTGTGTGTGTGTGTGTGTGTGTGTGTGTGTGTGTGTGTGTGTGTGTGATTAATTCAGCCATATAAGTGGTGAACGTGCATTTTATGAGTGATAAATTTCAAAAAATGATGAATATACATTTTACGGGTGATGAATCTACATAATCCTGAAAAAGTGATGAATATGCATGTCATGAATGATGAATAT
>BSSO01000574.1:0-31427 GCA_030267885.1 Mesembryanthemum crystallinum
TTATCACTACCTCATGTCCTATTCCGGCCAAAAAAGCATGTGGACTGACCATTTTACCCCTAGTTTAATAAATAAATGGTTTTTTTTGTTTTTATTATATTTTTTTTTTTTTGTTTTCCCTCCCCTTTTCTTATTTCCTTTCCAAAATCAAAATAAGTAATACCACCTTAATGAAAAAAAAAGTTATTTTCAGAAAATAGTGAGGGGTAAAACGATCACTCCACATCTTTTTTCACCAGAAAAGGGGCGAAGGTATTGATCCACAGAGAAAAAGTGGTTAAAAGATAGTAAATTTCAAAAATAAATAAATTATAAGGTAGTTATTCGCAAAAAGTGAAACTTAAAAGTTAGTTATTGACAAATTTTTCTAACAACTACTCCCCTGCTTTTATATATGTGTCCTTTAGTCAAATAACCTATTTAAAACATCATTAGAACACTAAAAAAAAAAAAAAAAGTATTGTTGAAAAAACAGTAAGATGTAAGTAAGTTGAAAGGCTAGAATGACACTTATTTCAAACCCTTTTTTTTTTTTTGTTTTTTTTTTTTTTGTTAAAACGACAATAATTTAAAACGGGGGGGTGTTTCTCATTTGATGAGGGAAAGTGATATAGGAAATATTTCCTATATATTGGGGCTTTGCTTGCTTCTTTTGTTTTCTCCGCAATGGTGATTGGAAAATTTTGTTACAATAACAAAAAATCTGATTACTTTAGTTAAGACAGGAATGATTCCTATATTTAGGGAGGTCTATTTTATTTTTTTCTACCTTCTTCCCTCATTGACAGGAAATCATTTTTGTTACAATTTGTTATTTGTTGAATATAACAGAAAAATAACCCACTTACTACCTACTAGTGGATATGAATTCCTAAAATGCAGTAGAAAATTGAAAAATACCCTGTAAACAGTAAACAACGAGTTAAAATAAAAGAATATGCTTATTTGTCTGTTTATAGATCACCCATCTGTCAAAATATGGCAAGTATTAAAGACAAATCATTGGAAAAATAGTAACCATAATCTTATACCAGTTAAAAAAAGGATACCTCCTAGAGTTGGGGCGATATGTCCTCCATACCAAGTTTGATGTAAAATCCACAAAATACAAAACCTTTGTCCCTTTCTCTTGCAAAACTCTTTTCATCCATTTTCATAGATTTTTCTCTACAAGTTTTGAGTTTGTTTGCCTAGAAAATTCTCACACACAAAAAAGAGTTTTTGTTAATTGCATTTTCTAAGAAAAAAAAGGCTATTTTTTTTTTAATTTATTTTTTCATTGATGCTTGTGATTAAGCATTTGAAAATATAGGGGAATCAAGGGAGAGACAAAATGCTGCACAGGGCAGCAACAAGTGCATATTCATGGTGGTGGGCAAGCCATGTCAGGACAAAACAATCAAAATGGTTGGAGCAAAACCTCCAAGGTAAGCTTTTGGATCATTCCAACATTTTTTTTTTTTTTTTTTTGGCCTAAGGAGAAATTCGTCTCCTAGGAAAAATGGAGACTTGAACCCTTTTCTCCATTTGGCATATCAAATATGATTTCAATTTACCAAAACTATAGTTTCAGGTTTCACCACATGTTTATGGAGAAGAAAACAAATTGCATAATTAAATAGATTTTGCATTTAGATGTCTTTTGTGTGTGAGGAGGTTAATGGATCAATTGGTTAAATTATCTTCATTTACATTAAATGTTGTTGATATTCATTTACATTAAAAAAAAAAAAATCTGTAATATATAATCTTGGTAAACATTTTCACCAAGTATACTATACATAATACATGTATTGGAATCACCACACAATAATTTTGAAGCATTTGTGGTGTCATGAATTATGAATTTGGAAGAAAATATATAATCCTAAGAAATACAAATGATAGTAATTATCTTCTTCATCTTTTCCTTTAAATGCAGATATGGAGGAAAAGGTAAAATTTATGTTGAAGATCATAGAGCAAGATGGGGACTCTTTTGCAAAAAGGGCAGAAATGTACTACAAGAAGAGGCCAGAGCTGATAAGTTCTGTAGAGGAGTCTTATAGGTCTTACAGAGCTTTAGCAGAGAGGTTTGATCACTTATCCAAGGACTTGCAATCTGCCAACAGAACTATTGCAACTGTGTTCCCAGAACAGGTTCAATTAGCTTTGGAGAGTGATGATGAAGAAAGTTTCACAGGATCAACTGCTCCTTCACCCGATTCAGATCGTTTTTCGACAAAAAGTTCACCAGCACCACCCATGCCTAAAAACCTGCCAAAGGCTCCAAAGCTTCCCAAGCAAAATAATGTCAAAGGGCAAGCAATGTTGGCCTCAAAGAGAGAGCAGTTGAGGAAGAATTTAGCTACTGGTCTTATGACTTCAAGCTCGGGGTTAAGCAAAGAAGAAGCATTCCAAGAAATCGACACTCTTCAAAAAGACATCCTGGGCATGCAAACGGAGAAGGAATTCATCAAGAGTGCATACGAAAGTGCCTTGGCCAAGTTCTTAGAGCTCGAAAACAAGATTAATGAATCACAAACCAAGGTTTGTGCTCTCCAAGATGAGTTTGGAGTTGGGACAATCATAGAAGAACATGAGGCACGTTCTTTGATGGCTGGATCTGCCCTCAAGTCGTGTTCTGAGACCTTGGTTAAGTTACAAGAGGAGCAAAAGAAGTCGATGGAAGAGGTGATGCAAGAGTATGAACGAATCAAAGAAGCCCATGACAGGCTTGAGGCTCTTAGGAAACTTCGTGGCGTTGATAGCTCCGAAGATGGTACAACTATGGGATCAAAAGGTTTAGGAGAAACGCTTGTTAATATTGAATTAGAAGAAGGTGAAAATGTAGATGTCTTGAGGGAGAAAATAAAGGAGCAATTGAGATTGAACTCTAATTCGGCCTTCACTGAGCCAGAGATGGCTGATAAGATTGATGATCTAGTAGAAAAGATAGTTGCCTTGGAGACTGCGGTTTGTTCCCAAAATGCATTAGTGAAAAGGTTAAGACAAGAAATCGACGAACTTTTAGGACATATTAAGATCCTTGAAGAAGAAAAACAGTCTCTTCTTGAAGGTTCTGCAATGAGCATTAGATTGAGAGAGTTGGAAGAAGAGCTGATTAGAGTTAAAAGTCTCAACAAAGAAGTTGTAGATAAAAAGAACAACATTAACGCAGAAATTACCGAAGCTGGTTGCAACCTTGATCATCTCCAGGAGAAACTACAGGATGTGAAGCCAGATGAGGAGAATGACTTTTTGTTCTTTTCCAAGGAAACGAAGGCTGAACACGAAGCTGAGACACACAAGGAGACTGAAAATGATATTGAAAGAGAGAATTATGATGCATTTTCTGAATCACATCGAGAAATGAAAGAGGAGGAAGATGAAGATAAGCAAGATATGTCTAAGACAGGAGAAAGCACCCTTGACCATGACTTACAATTGGAGGATGAAGATGGACTTAATTGGAGGCAACTATACTTGAATAACATGGAAGATAGAGAGAAGATATTAATAGAGGAATACACTATTATTCTCAGGGATTATAAGGACATGAAGATGAAGCTTAGTGAAATGGAAAAGAAGCACCGAGACAACATCTTTGAAATGACATCCCATGTGAGGGAATTGAGGAACATAATTGCAGCTAAAGACGAGGAGATTCGAATGCTACGTGAGAAATTAAGAGCCCTTCAAAGTCATGGGGAAGAAAATGCAAATTCATGGGTGGGAGAACATGAGGATTTGAAACATGATCAACAGAATGACAAGAAGGAAAAAGATGGTTTGGCTTCTCACAATAGCGATCCAGATAGGAAGCCGTTGTTCCACCATTTATATGATCGAGATGCTGTAATCAAAGAAGCAGCCACCGAGGACCATGAGAAGAAATCTCTTGTTAATGAGGGCGGAGAAAAGAGGGTAAAGATAAACCTTGCTGTAAAATCTAGGCCAGTTTCAAGAACCGAAGGCAGATTTCGTGCAGACCTTGATGATTTGTTGGAGTCCAACCTTGATTTTTGGCTGAGGTTTAGTACCTCATTTCACCAGATTCAAAAATTCCAGACTTCAATCAAAGATTTGCAAGCAGAGTTGACGAAGTTGAAGGAATCCCAAAAGAAAGAAGGAAGTGACAAGTCGCAACAGTCTATAAAATCAGAAGTACGGCCATTATACAAGCATTTAAGAGAAATACAAACTGAACTTACCTTGTGGTTAGAACACAATGCAGTATTCCAAGATGAATTGAAAAGTAGATTCTCCTCTTTGAATAACATTCAAGAAGAGATCATGAAAGTATCAAGTACAAATTGCAAAGAAGAGGAGAAAGAGCTAGATGATTACCAGGCAGCCAAGTTCCAAGGCGAAATCCTGAATATGAAGCAGGAGAACAACAAAGTCGCAGAGGAACTGCAAGCTGGTGTTCATCGTGTCAAAACCCTCAAAGCCGAGGTTGGGAGGGCACTGACAAAGATGGACAAAGAGTTTGGACTATCAGAATCAAAAAGCCGAAGTTCAAGCACAAAGAACCCATTCAACAAGCCTAGAATCCCATTGCACTCTTTTCTGTTTGGAGTAAAGCTAAAGAAGCACAAGAAACCTCCTTCACCATCAATCTTTGCTTGTGTCAATCCAACGTTACAGAAACAGCATAGTAGCTTACTTGAATATCCAGAAAAGTAGATAGATAGCAGTAATATGTATTTTTTTGTTCTATTATCATGTCAACTTAAAAGCAAATGACTACTTTCCATATTTAGAAAAATCATTTTTCTAGTAATGTAAATGATTGTTGGCTATTCATGGTAGCATGCTTTAGGAGCAGTAACATATGACATCCAACACAACAAACAGCAAAACAGAAACTAGTTTCCTAATATCAGAAAAGAAATATACACTTTTCAATTAATTCAAGCAGTGAATGCCTCGTCAGAGAATTCACTCATTATGGAGCACACAGAAGCTACAACATTAGAAGACGAACAAGGAATCTCAGTTTCTTAATTTCCCTACGTATAATAAGGGAAGAATAAAGTTGGATATATGACAACTTCCATTATCTACCGCGGTTGCCTAACAAATTTCCGACTACCATTAACAAAGCTATAATAGAAAGATAACTAGACATTATTTGAGAAAATTTACATCACTTCAATCTAAACAAACCCTATATATCCATCTGCTCGGAGTATTCAGCTCATGCTTGCACTTGAAACCTCCATCTTTTTGCTATCCCCGTCAACCACGCTTGGCAAAACCTCAAGCTTCACATTCGCACTTTGATCACCATTTCTGTGAACATTAGATGTCTTCTCATTATCAATCTTAGGGACAGGTTTCTCTGTAGCATTCCCGCAAACTTCATCTTTATGCTCAGTCGTATCTGTGTTCATTACACATTGAGAGTTGTCAACATCAATTTGTTTAGTGCAATCCACCTCTGCTTTGAGTGATGTCAACTGACCCTTCTCAGCTCGATCTTCTTGAATGTCAATCATAGGTTTTGTGCCTGGAACTTTTACTTCAGCAGAAATTTTGTCTTCCATTTGTCGAAGCTCATTGGCAAAACTAGAAGCAGCAACGTGCGCAGTCTTGGCCCTCGACAACTGGGAGACAAATGGTTTCACAGAAACGCTTCCCTTTGCAATGGTGGTGGTTGGTGCAGCTGCTAAGCCAGTGCGAATGAAGTGAACATTGGGAGGAAGAGAACCTGTACTTCCTGCTGTTGAAGACTTGATTAAAGTAGCACCTCCTCTAATATGCACGGCCTTTTTTGTCTGTGCAGCCTTGATCAAAGTTGCAGCATCAGAAGGGCTGGCAATGCGGGCCCCTGCAGCAACTGCAGCAGCTTGAATAGAGTCTACGGTGACACTAGGTTTTGCTGGTGCCTTTTTTATGAGAGGACGAGGCACTGGTGGTGCTGGTTTGGCAGATGCGGTGTTAATGACGGGCTGCACTTGGGATGGCGCAGCATTGTTGGGAGCAGGCAAGTCTGTATTAGCAGCTGAGGCATTAGTAGGATTACTAGTACCAGCAGTCCCATTACCAACTACAAAATGATATAAATTCATGTTAGTTATCAGCAAAATCAGAAATAGTAAACGGTACATTGAAGAACAAACAGATGAGCAGAAGTAGTTCATTGCAAAAGACAAATTCCTAAGAATCCAAAGAGCCAGAACTTCCACACGGTAAGAAGAAATAGATGCAGAAGACAAAAAAACTGTAAAAGTGCTATAACCTGCTGTTGAGGTATCCTTGAGAGCCATGTCAAGTGCATGACGGGTAGCCAGCTGTTGCTCAGTAAGTTGTGAACCAGCTGCTGCATTGATTCCTCCTATGTTCAAGGATCCTGGTCTCTTCCTAATGATCGCCCACCTCTGCATGTGGAAGAAAAGTCAGCAAACTAACAGACAAGAAGCAGACATTAGGTAATGTTTTTAAGAGAAGTGGCTGACAATAACACACATTGAAAATGATTTTGCAGTTAGACATATCTAATCTAAAACACAATTAGCAAAGTTTGCAATCTAAACCACAGTTTTAGGGTATTGCGCACTTCCGTTGCCGGGATTTGAACCCGGGAAACCTGGGATAAACCAGACATCTTAACCGGACTAGATGACAACGGATTGCGACCAAGTTACACGAAACATTTCACTCATATAGATGATGTGAAGCTACGTAAACCACTAGTAACCTGAATGATTGACAGCCTATAATGTATCCTCATAACAACAGGTAAGTTAGTAACAACTAGCTTAAAACTTTAGTTTTTTTCGCTTCCCCTGTCACTAAAATTTCCTCTCCCCAATGGTCTAAACTCTTTTTTTTAGCACATAAAAATGTCTTGATAAGTGGGCATTGCTGCCTCATTAATCCAGCAAAATTGGCAACAATAACCTCACTGTGTCTAAATAAGACACTTTTTAGATTTGAGTTCCTAAAACCAAAAACCATGTTGAGTTTTAAGATTTGTGTTCTCCTCAACTGTTGCGGAGTCTATCCTTGAAACACAAGTATTAGGCTAAGTCTTTTGGCCCCTCTAATTGCAAATTGCATGCTATTGCCTGCAAGAATTCATGAACCATGGTAAAGAGCTCCAAGTCCAACTCCAAGCTTTCTACTGATCATTCATTGTTTTTATTTTCCTCTCTTTCTCTATTGTCCCTCATCCTTTATGGAGAAGCTCAACAATTCATAAAGGTGATTATATTTTACAAGTCAGTCCAGAAGGATGACCTTGAATTGGACAAAACCTGCACTGACCCGAAAATGATTGAGAATCTCTCAACAAAGGGGAACTCAAGAGTTAAATACTACATACATGTGACAGTTATCTCCAAGAGAAAGTTGACAAGACCAACACAATCAATTAATTAATCACACAAAAAGAAATTTACATAGGCTTTCGAATTAACTGCTCAGTGCTCACATATTACATTGGTAAAGTAGCAATCAGAACAAGCCATGACAAAAACAAGAGAGAGAAAAACTACAAGTCAAAATTTCAGTTGTGCACTCAACCTTTGTAGACACAGAACAATCATGTGAAACATTCTACAAGCTAATCTATCCAAGTTTCCATATCTGTGTTAACACATTCATGATATAGATATCTTTTCTTGTGGTCAATATCATTGCAACGATAAATTACTACTAAAGCAGAACAGAAAACCCCCAAGGGATAGAATTATGGACCAACAAGAAACGAGTCAAACCTGAGATAGTTGTGATGGAGTCCTCTCCCAATTGTATTCCCCTTTTACAATAGTTGCCCAATTTCCCTCGCCATATTTCCTAACAGCAGCAATAAGTTCTATGTCCTCTTCTTCTGTCCATGGTTTTCTTTTCCTTCGAGAAGGATAATTATTGTTTGTGACATCCATTCCGTCACCAGAAATCCCTACAAGTTGCGGCTGTTTCTGAAGGGACACCGGATGTGTGACGCTCGAGTTGTGCAACAAAGATGCTGGATGAGAATATTCTGAAGAAATCTTCGATGAATGACCATTAGGCATCTCACCGTCAACAGCAGAGCTGTTAGGCATGGTAGACTCATTTGGTGATCCTGAAGCAAGTACCTAACCAAGCCAATGAAACCACAAAAAAAAAAAAGCAATATGAACTATGAATATAACCTATGCATTGGACAATATATGAATGCAACTGAAATTTTTTACGCACAGCAGCACAGCAATATGGCATTGAACCAATGAGTTGATTAACAAATCGAGAACAACAGCATAATCTATCTATTATTTGCTACTGATGATTCAGAGATTATTTCAGATGACTAGGTCGTAGTCATCCAACTATTTTCCAATCAGAGTAATTCTGATACATATCATATCACATTATAAAATAACGTGCTAAACATTATGTAACTTATCTTTAAAGATAACTATGACAGTATTATCTTAAGGTTGTTTATGCTTGCGAGCTCACAAGCCGAGTATTGTTGAACACGAGCTCGGCTCGTTTAACTTGGCTTATGGCTAGCCCTATTTGTCAGCCATGTAGATAGGTTATTTGGTCAAAAATCTGAACACTACAATTATGCCTTGTTAAATATGTAACTCGACAGATAATGACTTTTGTTTGGCTTCCTTTCGTTTGGATATGGGATTAGGTTTTGGTGGCTTGGTAGGGACTTGAGATGAGTATGGATTTCTTTTTGCAATTTTCTGGTGAAGGATGTACTACTTTTCAAGTGAATGTATTCAATGTGTAGGANTGAGGGCATGTTTGTGACGGCAATGTTGCTGAAATGTTTTGGTGTAGGCATGGTGAGATTAAGGGTTATCAAGCGAGTCTGTTTGGGCGATCCTAGTGTTTGAATGCAGTGAGAAGGTGATGCACTACAGATAGCCCTAAGGTGGTCGCCATTGTCTGAATGCTGTAGAAAGCCTTGCAAATAAGTGAGACTACAAAATGTTGCCAATGGTTAACTCAGAGTTTCAATTTAATCTGAGTGGGTTAGAGTTTAGTGGCATTGGGGCTTCTTATGCATTAAACTTTAGCTGGCTATCTTGTTGGGTCAATAAGGATTTGCACCCGATTCACTGAACAAGCAGGCATTATTATATTTTCAGAAGAAATGTCCTCATTTAAATTGGGAACCATCTTAGTGGGATACTTCAACCAGAAACAAGTGTTTCGTGGTAGATTTCTTCCTCAGCAAGACCAAATTTTGTTCATACTTAACCTGGCTTGTTTGTCACTTGGTTTGTGTTTTGTTGAAACTTTCCCCAGATGAGAGGTTTTTGCTATATAGCTGAGGATATGCGTAATTCCTATACGTTGCAACTTGCAATTATTTCGATGTTGAAGTTATTGCTTACTCCATTGTGAGGGAGAAAATATGCTATGCCTCTAAGCTTTCAACTTTAGATGCAAGGCTATACATTTCCGTTCTTGAATGGAGGATTACCCGTCGATGAATGATAGTTACATTTTTAGCTATTACGACTTGCTATAAAATTCCATATAATCGCTGGATATTTTAGTATTTCTTGAGTACCATTTGTTTTCGGAATATGACTTTTAAACATCTCAGGAGGTCGGTGCTGCATTATGATTACAACACCTGTGAAGACTCCCCTTCGGTGGTCCAGTAAGATTCTTGTTCGCAGTAGGGAAGATGTAGAGAGATAAAGAGAGAGTTATTACCTCTTTGAGTGGTTAAGGGGTATTTATCGCTTGTTCCCATGGGGTTGGAGGAAAGCTTGGGCTGTGGGCCACCCCTTAAATGTTACTAAAATGGGCTTTAGGATCATGGGCTATGGGACATCACAAAGTTGTATCACTATTTTTGGGCTTTAAGATCTTTTTGGGCTCAATCAATCTAGTCTTTGATATTAGCAACTAAACACCTCGCCATTAAAAGGGGGAAAAAGACGAAAAATACAATCAGGACCAACAAACATTGCTTTTTCTAGAAGCTTGCTCCTTGAGAATTGAGAAAGAAAAATACATGTTCAAACGAGCTCAAGCTTGAGTTCTGTAATTAGCATTCGGGCCGAAGTCGAGCCTATTTTTAGAGTTCGAGTTGAGCTTGAGCCCGAACTCGAGCCCAAGTATTTTAAATCGAGCCGAGCCGAGCTTACTTGGTGTTCGGCTTGGTTCGGCTCGTAGCCACCCCTGTGAACAAAGTGCAATTTTCCAGAGTGTTCACACCCACCAGCCCAATTTTTAGTCCCATAAACATTGCTAAACACCGAACTTAGCCTAGACTCCTCGTACAGACCAACAAAATAATTGCAGAAGAGACTGAAGAATATGCTAGTATTTCATGAGCGGACAAAGTTGGACGACTATGAAATCAATCAGAGATAGCTATTTGCAACAAGAAAGCTAAGCCTTAAAGGCAAGACTCTGAGCTAATGGATTACGAGTTCTGAGAATAGATACCGAACCTTTACGCAATTAGCAGCCTCCATCACAAGTTCAGTGCTAACAGGAGGAGAAACTTCCACTTCATATTCCAAGTCACTGTCATCATCCTGAATGAAATTTAGGCAAACATACAATAAAATGAGCATACCCCAATGGGATCAGGAAAACCTCATGTACAATTTCAAATTATGATATCCGACTTCCAAAATATTACCCAAAACAGCCAAGTCAAACCAAAACCATATATTCCCATTGGATATCATCCGAGTCTCGATATCTCAACATAGTTTCTCTAAATTGGTACTTCAGGCATGGTTCATACAATTATAAATTTATCCAAAAGAAATTTTTATATCTAACATTATTAACCTCACATATCAAATATCACCAAGTTTCCGCCTTGAAAATGTGCAAAGCACCCTAAAGGTGGGAAGAGGGGAAAAAAGTAAGTAAAGAAAGTGGAGGAGAACATACCAGAGGTTGAACCCCTGGTTCAACTCTCTCAACTAGGGGTTGGCGATAAGCGAGATGACGCCATAACATCTGGTATTCCCGGGCATTCTCAATCCCAGTGGCAGTCTTCCTCACCAAAGCATCCCAATCAATCTTTGCATCCTGCAATTGCGACACTTCTCGAAGCAGTGTCAGCACTTGGGTTGCCGAGTACCTAATTTCACCACCAAATTCCAAATCAAAAAAAAAAACAGTCAGATATCAAAATCAAAGAGAAACAAACAGAGAAAGAGAAGAACTTTGATACAGACTTGAGCAAGAGATTGCAGACGTCTTCTTCGCTGAGATAACACTTCTTCTGCCTCTTCTTTGCATTATTATCAACCATGGCTGGCTTTTCGAATTCGAAAAGCAGAATAAACGAACTCTGGAATTGACAAAAAAATCAATTTGACGCTAAAACCCTAGGAATGTAAAAATAAGAACAAAAATTCTTAAACCCTAACAATGGCGATGAAACTGGTGTCCAATCACAAAGATCACATAGCGTATCTACATGATAATGACCGACTGTTGAAGGACGTGGCCACTACGCGCATTAAGGAGAGAGAGAGAGAGAGAGAGAGAGAGAGAGAGAGAGTGAGTTGAATCGGTTGACTCGGCGCAGGAATTTGAGAAAGACGAGAGGGAGAGTGTGACGAAGTGTCGGAGATAAAAAGTAATCTTAAGTTTAACTACCCCGATTAGTAGTAGTGAACACTGGTGGTTGGTTGTAGTGAATGAAATTGTTTTGGTAAAAGAAACACCATTACTTGGGGTTGTTGGTACAATTATTGTTGCTAGCAGCCTAAAAGTTAGCAAAAACGTATAATCATGTTGAATCAATGATTTCCTGATTCCTTTCCTTTTAACGTTGCTCGGTTTTTGGTTTGTTTATCAACGGAAAAAAAAAAAAAAAATGTTAATACTCATTCGGTCTCAAAATAACTACTAAGGATCATTTAAGGTTAATGTGCACATATTAAGAAGGCTATTAATTCCATTTGACTCCACTTAGAGTACCAATTACTTTTTGGGAAATACTGTATCGAACGATCGATTGGTCAGCGAATTTGGGTTTGCGAAATACTGTGAGCGATCAATTGGTTAGCGAATCTGGGTGTGGCTCAATGTCTTTGAAATATTGAGTTTTGTTGATCTACTAGAGGGATTGTAGAGCATTATAAGGGATGTTATAGTATGTGTTGCTATTCCTAGGATGCTTCCTCATTCTTAATTTGTTTATCTTTATCAACTTAAACATTAAGAAAACAAGTCTGTACATTCAGTATTCATTTCATGGGGAGTACTAAATTAGTTCCATTGGGTAAGTTTGCAATTCCAATACACTAACAGTTGAGCAATAATGTGTTTCATTGGAAAGATGTATGAAAGGTTTAAAAAACAAACAGGTTAAATACTGGATTGCACATTTGCACCCCATCAAAGTTTAAGCCCTTAATTGCTTCAAACAGATAGAAGGTCTAAAATTCAACCTTTTGACAATTTCAGGTCCATTTCCATTCTCCTAACATCGGTCTCATTTGCTGCTTCATCAATTAACAAATCCTTGCATAATTAAGCACATATCAATGAACTTTACTAACTGGCGCTAAGGTATAGTATATAAGTATACCAACCAAGTTCTCCACAGAAACCATAAGAGCATGCGAAAATACCAAAATGAAAAGGACGATCCATCAAATTAAAGCAGCAAAATTACTATGAACTTTATTCTTAATTTTACAAAAAACTGATACAATGCATTTTAACAAATCATTTCCGACAACCTACAGTTACTCGGTGAGTATGTATATTTGACATCTTCTGTGACCTTCCACACTTCATTGTGCAACCAATAAACTAATAATCATTCAACTTTTAATCTAACCTTGCACTGGCCAAAAATGGCGACAATAATACAGCAGAGTGGTGTAACCAACTGGTTGGTTTTTTCCAACGTTCGCTATCATCTACCGTGACACATTCTAAAGGAGCTAAGGAACCTATTGAAGGAGAGGTTGGACTGATAACAAATTGACTTTGTGATGGGGAAAAATGAAACAAAACAAAACTCTTCAAACGCTGCTTGAATGTGGATCAAAGAACCAGCTAATAATACATATCACCATACATCTCGAAGGTATCGTCCATCCGTCTGTAACTTCTTCACAATAGATTCAGCCTTGGACGACTCTACTTGCTCCTGAAATCAGACCATTGGAATATAAGTGATGGTTCACGCAAACAAGAGTGTAGAGAGTCAAGTTAAACTCATATAGGTTATGAGGATACTATATAAACTTGGATATTAATATGCCATAAACAATATTAGCATAGAACTAGAAGCATATCACAATATAAGTCAAGAACTTTAACTCACTCCCCCCCTTCACCCTCACTGGGCATGGGAGGTTGCAAGGGTAGAAAAAGAAAGAACATAGCATGTGTTTTCAGGTATATGCAAAGAGATGTAGATAATGCTCAGCGAGGGGGATAAAAGGAGATAGTATGAATAAAAAAAACTCATCAAGTGACAAACAGAAATATCCCTCCAGACTTTTCTCCTTCTCAACCCAAAATCCAGTTCGCTGCCCCTTCCCAGCGGTGGCTACCGCCACCCTGTGACCGCCGTTAGTTGGCAGCCCTCTCTCTGTCATTAGACTTCATTCCTCTCCATCCTTACTAATATTAAACTTAGCATTTGTCACTTATATAAACCCCTACCCCACACTGGTTGGAAGCCAATTTCAGAGTGCACTGCTCTTGCTCTTCTGTCATCCAGTGGCTGCCTCCACCTCACACACCCACTTACTGAAAGTATCTACGGTGCAGTGTTCCCTTGTTACCGATGATGTTTCAGTTTGTGGATTTTTTTCAGGTTCACTAGATGCTAGCTAAGTCATATAGGGTCTGTTGTTTGTGGATGATCTAATACTCTAGTGCTTCCGCATTGGTGTCATCATGATAGCCATTTTTTTCCTCCTCATTTTCCCTAGTTTTTCATATGTTCAAATTCATCCCTGCTTTTCCTCTCCAGTTTGCGGTAGTTCTGATTTGGGCTTTGTCTGGGTGTTGTTTTGGTTGCCAAGGTACCATTTCAAGTATGATTATGGAGTGTCTGCGATGAAGGTCACATTCAAGAAAACCTTCTATCTGACTTTGCAAGATGGTTTTCTTGTGGTTAATAGGTCAAAAAATCGATGGACAAGATTTTCACCTGGATTAACACCGGGGCTACCCTTAAGTATCTACAGTTTGATTGATTTTCGAATATATGGGACAACTTTTTTTTTGTTTTTTTTTATTTTGGACGACTGTTATCAGGTGGGGCTTGTCTTTGAATTTATTTCGGACTAGGGTGCTTCATTTCTGATTTTTGTCCCTTGTCAGTCTTGTGTCAATCCTTGGAAGCTCAATGATGCTATTCTGCAAGTTACTGGTGTGGGTAACACTCCGGATGGTTATGCTTGTAGTGCATCTACTATCGGAGCACCTTCTGATATGCTGGTTATGCATTATAGATGTGGAGAATCATCCTCTCATGCTAGTAAATTCAAGGCTAATGTTGAGGTTGTGCTTAGTTAGAGAAATATTTGGTTTCCCTCTACCCATCTCTCCTTTATGCAGAGCTTCAGTTTTTCTACTGCGGCTTCTGGATCCACCGCCGGTTTGGTTCCCTTGGCGCAACGCTCCAGGGGATGTTATAGACATTCATTCATTCAACATTGGCCATTGTTCCCTGATTATATTATCAGCCCTGTTTTAGGAAACTTTAGTTAGAGCATCTCTTAGAGTGAGGTTGAGGATATGGATGGGGCCTTCTTTGGGCTTGTGTAGGGCTAGATTGTCATTTGCAAGCATTGAAAGTATAATGGAAGACGCTTTTCAAGTTCAAGTTCAGTTTGCTCTATCCCGTCGGGTTTGGGTGTGTGGATTTGATGGGTACTTTGTCTGAAGTTGAGATGGTAGACTCCCCTCCTTCTTTCAATGAGGAAGCCCGCAAATTTGCAGTTGTATCCTTTCCTAACGAGTTTCACACTAAGGAGTCTGTAGTTTGCATGCATAAGGTCACAAATGAGAAGCATGCTCTGGGATCAATTGGTCGGTAAATGAGTCCATGATGTCAATCAGAGCTTCAGAATTGCAATGAGAGCTCAAACTAGCATTTCCTGTGCACCAATTTATTTCATGGCACTTTGTGTTTCGTTAGATAGCTTACTGACCTAATTAAAGAGTTGCCCAACAAATTTTAAGGTTACAACATCCTTTTGGCATTAATTAGAGCATAACATGAGCACTACCAAATCGAGTTCCTTTTACATTTTTCAGAGCTCAATTAGACCTGATTCTGCGGTAATCAATTAAGCTATGTTCTCTTCATGTTATTTTTGTTGATATTTATTGTCGATTGTTGATTTTTGTTGATTCTACTGATTTTTGTTGATTTTACTGATTTTTGTTGATTTTCGTTGGTTTTTGTTGATTTAATAGATTCGGCAGATATCAACTTTGCTGATTTTTATTGATTTTTGCTGATTTTACTGATCTTTGTTGATTTTTACTGATTTTACTGATTTTTGTTGATTTTTGCTGAAATCAACCGAGATCAACAAAAATAAGTTGAGGAGAACAAAGCTGGCATTCTATAGTTCAGTGGAAAGCTCACGCATCCAATTAAAAAGATATCAAGTCACTTTTCAGTTTTCCGATTGCATCGTTCATCAATTACAAGCTCGACGCACTGATTGTCATTCAAGCCCAGTTTTATTTTGTTCAATTGACCAAACTTTCTATGAGTAGAGGCGTTCAAGTGAGAAGTGTGGAACAAGTTACAAACATGAATTAGATAGCATCCGGATAATATGTAAATTAGTAAGCAAGGGATGTTAGCAAGGGATATGTGATCCAAGCTTTGGAGTTGGATGCCATGTTACTTGGACTTGATTGCAAGTGTCCAAGATGGGTATGTATCCAAATGTCATAACTAAAAAATTAAAAGAAAAAAAAATTGCTTGTTTTTGGCTCAAAAGGGAGTGTCTACTGTCCATACCCATGTGGGAGTGTCGAGTTAATTGAAGAATAAAGAACTTAGAAACAGAGATTGATTTTGATCTGGCGTTGCCAGTGCCTTCAAACAAAACAGGGTATGTAGACTAGATAGTGACCAAGAATAGACAGAGTTAAGTCCATCATGTATATAGTTTTGTTCAGGCAGACCACAAACTCTGTTTGATAGAGAAGAGGGAGAGGGGGTAGAGTACCTGTTCCTGCACAATGTTGTGCAGAGTCCGGTGAACATCTCTAGCCATACCCTTAGCATCACCGCAGACATACAAGTAACCCCCCGAAGAAATTAGGTTCCACAAGCATGGCGCCTGCAATTTCATAATATTCACTAAATTATCTATCACTAAGTATACAAAATGTTTTTCAAAATGTTCACTGAAGTACAGACCTTGTCCACCATCTTATGCTGGACATATTCCTTTTGAGGCCCCTCCCTTGAGAACGCAACAATCAGCTCTGAAAGTGCACCTTCTTCGACATACTTGTGCAGTTCTTCTTCATAAATAAAATCCTACAGAACAACTCTTATAACTATTAGCACCAATTTGACAGGTTAGCCTCCTCAAAAAAACATGAACATTTTAAACTACCATTCTACGATTTCTACACCCAAAGAAGAGTATGGCAGGACCAAGTTGGATGCCTTCCTGTTTCAAGGCCAATCTCTCCTGTAAAAAGCACAGATAAAGTTAAGATTTGAATCTTAATCATCCAAACAGAATCTCTGATATGCTAAACTGAGGCCTCCAAACCTGCAAAAAGCCTCGGAAAGGAGCCAAACCAGTTCCAGGTCCCACCATGATTATTGGAACTGAAGCGTCAGTCGGTAACTTGAAATTAGAAGGCCTGATAAAGATAGGAGCCCAGCTACAGTCCTGGCTCTTCTCTAAAGGAACTGCATTCTGATAACATAGCATTGAGTAAGGTAAATTCAGAATCCTTTCATTCATAGAATTGTAAAAGGTAATTTCAGAACACTTTCGTTCATTTTACAAGCAAAGCAGAGGGCTACATGGATTCACAATGGACAATTTACCAAAAGTAAAATGGAAAAACGCAAAGAAATTTTTGACAGAAATGAAAATGATACGCTGCTGTACTGGGAAAGAAAGAGATTGACGATATCACCTTCATCCATGTTGAACACACCCCCTTGTGAATTCTACCAGTAGGGGTAGGACCGTAAACTAACGAACATGTCACATGGACTCGGTCGGGATATAATCTGCATAAACGCCTTAAGCAAGTTAGATTTTGTGATTCTTCATGAGAATGATAGCGAAACTAATATAAACCCAAAGATGAAATCACCTTGGTGATGATGAGATTGAGTAATAACGTGGCTGTAAACGAGGAGCCACTGCAGCAAAGAAGACACCTAGTGGTGGTTTTGCTGATGGGAACTCAGCCATTACCTCCAAAAGACTCCTTTGACTTGCAACAACCCAAGCTGAGTACTCATCCTAAACAACAAGGAAATATATAAACGTCGGAATGAAAATGAAGTTTAACACTTCTGGATGAAAAGACTCGTATGCAGAAAATAAATACGAACCTTTCCCTCAGGTGAAGCCAAATGCTTAAGTTTCTCTGCCTCACTAGGTTCTGATGCATGTGCAGCCAAAGCAAGTAGTGCCGCCTGAAGATAACATTGAACCCCATTAAGACCAAGTATCTTGTTATAACATCTAGATTGATGTTCTAGAATAAGGGAAGAAAAGATGAAACAACCTTTCTTGGAGGGTTCATAAGATCAGCATATCCTGCTAAAGCAGCGCGAAGTGTACAAGGACCAGGAAAAGGTGGAGGTAGTGAGCCTCCTAGAGGTGTACCATCTTCTGCATCTGTGTGAATAGAAAAAAGCAGATCCAGTGGGTGATCCAGCAACTTTCCTGCTTCTTCTACAGTTTCATCACAATTCTCAGCGAAGACACCAACATGATCCCCTGTATCATAACTGAAAAAAGACGACGATAAACTGTAACTGTAAGGATTTCTTCTCTAATGGATTAGAATATGAAGAATCATACTAGATGGGAAAATAATGAATCAAGGATTACAAGACAGCATGTTCCAGAAAAGGATATATAAAAGGACGCGAAAATACACTTGGCACAATTACATTCACCAATCAAGCGAAAGAACATTAGTAAGCAATAGGTTTCCTTTCACGAAGTGGTATTGAGCCACAAAAGTTAGTCCAACCAAAACACTAAACTATTGAGATAACTATGCTATTGAATGTCTTGAACTTGGTGCCTCAACAGCAAAAAAGGATTGATAGCAACAATGCAACAATACACAGAGGAAGTGAGGGGGGGAGGGGGTGGAGAGAAAAAAGAGAGTGACAGCAAGTTTCATGAAAAAGATTACTAATGCTACAGCTACACTACACCCATACATTCAGTGATTCAGGTGTGAACAGACATGCACAGAACAACAATTAACAAGACCAATACTGTTAAGAGCATCCGACAAAAAAGGTTTACAAACTGAACAGTTTATAGAGAGTGGCTTTTACTCATAATTACTTGTAGAAATTCAGAATTGATTTCATGCTCTTCCAATTCCAACTATGTATTTATGTCATAGACACTAGATATCAGTTAAAAATTCAAACAGTCAAGTTTATGAAAGTAAATATCAAAATCATAGAAGCCCAAAGACATCTATTTTATGGCAGACAAAGACTAATCCATGCACAACATTAAAGATGCAGAAATGTATTATCTGTTCTGTACTACACATAAGACCCCTACAGTCTATGTATTTTTAACAGTTGAAAAAGCCACAGATGGACATTTTGTAAGCAATCTATACTTTTTGTAATGCTACAGCCCCTCCAGTCTGCAGACTATGATAGACTAATTAATGGTTTTTTGCAATAATCATTCTATATTTTTTGTTCGTCGTGAAGTACATGCAGTCTGTGCATTTCTTTTCCTTTTTTTTTAAATGTTGAAAGAATCAGCGTCCGTTGTGTTAATTAATCACCAACATTTTTCAGTAGAGTGCAGAGAAAATTATGCAGAATCTCAATTAAATAAGCTTAACCATGAATGTAGCAAGTAGCAACAAGTGCAGTACAAACACAACTGCCCTTGTCTACAAGGAAGTCATTGTTAAATGAAAATAAGGTAGAACTGACCAGCTTGGATCTTTCTAATCATCTCTAGCATAAATTTAAATGCAGAAATAGGTGAATCAGTTGAAGGGGAAAAAAGCTTACGTTACTCCAGTGCCAGCTACATCAAACTCCAAGTGTATACAAGAACGGTCCGACTCGGGCTTATGAAGCTCCCTTTGAACCGCGACGTTAACTCTTCAGATGTTTCGGAAAGAAAAATTAATAAGCTAGTCTGAAGAATATAGCAAAAGCAGAGGAAGAAACTGTGTACTGACAACTAGGTATGCAAGACTGTCCAGTTGGAAGTTTGGTATCAGGTAATTCATTATACTACCATAGACCTCTTTGCCACCAGACTTACACGCACCAATATAGAAGTAACTGGAATGTCCAGTCCATTCGGTGGCCTGGAAGGTCCAGGTACTATCTGACCTTAAAAAAAATAGAACCATATCCAGACTCAATACCTGCACGGATGATGAATGTCATAAGAAGCATTCCCATTTGCCAAATTATTGTACTTATTGTCAAAAGTTGTAACAGCAGAATCATGAATCACTACACGGTATTGAGAAATAGCAGCTGTATATGGAGTTGATACAGTATTCACATCATCTGCATCTCGCAGTAACTTGTCTAACTCTGGCCACAGCAATTCCCGCCTACGAGAGAGAGATAGTATACCACCAAGACAGAAAAGACTCGATCAATAAGCAAACTTGGAATTGCAGATCGATAAAATTACTAATCAATTTTCAACTATTATACATACCAAGCAGAAAAGTCATCCTCAATACATTGATCATCATCACCAAGACCAACAGGAATCAGACGCTTTGCACCTGATACATCAACAACATCTTCAGCATATGTACAAGAGTTTCTTATACATTCCAAATAACCAAATTTTAAAAGCAACAATACAGGTGATAGATAATCTAGATTGTAGACAAGATTATGTATTCAAAACCGTTATGCAGCAAAATTTCGGCCTACCAATTTACTAGAACCCTTCAAAACATGCCTGCCTTCCAGGAGCAATTCGAAAAACATGGCAAGGTTGAAAATGACATTTGTCATGAGGTTTAAAGATGGTGGAAGAGCATAGACGCTACTCAAATGGCAGCAGTGAGGCTGGACAGGCAAGTGAGCAATTGCAAGTCAGGTAACTAACATTCATATTAAGACTAATTTTGAATATAGTTCTTTAAATATTTTATCCTAGACAGAGAGAAAGAGAGAGAGAGAGAGAGAGAGAGAGAGAGAGAGAGAGAGTATGTTAGTAAAAGGTGAATGTACAAGGTGGGGGAGGTGTCCTTGAAACTTCGATAAATAGATAAATGCCTAACAATGGGAGAGTCAAACGACCAATCTAATCAAACAGTTATGGTAATAATCCCTTCCAGAATGTTTTCGCCTTTCGGAGGGTCCAGAGATTATAATGCATGAATACATCATGGACAAAAGTTCAGAGCACCACCAAATAGGTTTCTTCAGTCCACATTAGCCAAGCTTTATCAATGAAAACTGTAAAATATCACTCCACCGGCAGACACCATAAAACAGCAAGCGACAGACACCATAAAACAGCAAGCGACAGACATTTTCAGAGAACTTTACCCTACTCCTTTGAACAAAAATGCCACAAACCATGTAGAGGACAAGGTTACCAAATTGGTAAGGCAGAACCAACACTCCTTCCGCAGTCGACCTAGATGTTAAGGAGACCTGGATGTTATCCGCCCTACCAAACTACTCCAGCTACCTTCCAGGTAGCCCACAAAGAGACTATCCTAAATCTCTCCAGACCAAGGGCAGCAAAGAAACAAATACCCATTCATAATTGCATTCCCAAGACAAAGCACATAAATGTCAGGGATTAAAACTTTATAGGGCCTCCGTGCTGCAAAAGATTGTCTGTGTTGATTTTGATAAATAATGGCCATCCAGGGCAAAGCTTTCACCTTGGATAAGAAGGAATATTACACATTTGTATCCCAAATCAAGTACAAAGATAGATATAGTCATATAGGGTTGAGGTGCAGCAGTCAAATGGGCAAAAATTAAACTTACAGGCAAAGGAGCTTGTACTATCAGCGATCCCAGGCCGCTGATTTGTGACAAAGAAAATGGGCTTAACAATCTAAACAGCAGTCTCATCAAGCTCCCTCCCATCAATTTTTCTGAGGAAATGAAAGTTCCATGAAACTCCAAAACGATGAATGTGGAAAGAAATGCAAATCTGGAGTATCATGTAGGTAGGATACACTATAAAGGAGGGAAGGCTTGATGAATGGCACATTGTTCCCCCATGGTGAACCTATCCCAAAACGAACCTTAAAATTGGTCGAGGAAAGGAACTGGAGAAGACCTGTGGGACAAATTCAGCGTCCCAGCCATTCTAAGGGAAAGAGCCAAAAACATATCCCAACAAGGGCAATGTTGTTAGATACCAAGTTGCTGGGGGAACCACTATCCTTACTCACAACTAATCAAATGATCTCCATGATAATCCACAACCCAAACCATGAAGAAATATCTCATTTCCTTTATGCTATGGGAGAGTCTAAACACTAGAGAAACAAAAAAACTACAAAAATACAAAGGAGTAGATGCAAAACAAGATTGAATGCGAATACACCCGCTTAGGAAGAAGAAGGCACCTATAAAGCCATTGGCAGGCCTTCTCTGTCAGACAACACCAAAGAGACGAGACTCTAATATGACCGTTTGTTGCAAAAAGAATGCAGCCATTGTCAATTCTAGAATATGCGCAGATTATAATTTGACCAAACAGCTGTTGCACTATGGGCAATCACAAATTTCTCGACAATTTAACTGATGTAACTATGCAAGTCATTTAACCAGAAAAGCCATGTCCAATGATGCTAATAGAGATCAGTCATCTTCCTGTAAATGTCATGTATTACCAATCCTTGATAAGTTCACACTTGTTTCTAAAGAGGTCTTCAAAGATTGGCCTTGTCTTTGGTTCAATGAAAAGAACTGTGACAATTACCTATGACAAATTGTATCAAGTGCTTTGCAGTTGTTATGTAGAAGTTTGGGATGATAACCCAGAATAGATATATGTATCTTAGCACAATATGTCAAACATCTAGCTAGTAATCTGGATATTAAAGAGCAGAAAACATTTAAAAAAAAAAAAAAAAAGCAATGACAATTTATCAAATGTAATAGCTAACAAGTTCAACACATAGTAACTTTAACATTTATCTCAAAGACCATGGGGCAAGCAACAGAAATGAAAGATAAGCAAGAAAGGAGCAAATACAGGGTAAGAATGCAAACTAAGCAAAATCCTCCCAAAGTGAGGTATCAACTATCAACTCAATAGCAAATGAGAGTCCCTCCTACAATGGTAGCTGATACTTTCAGTCCTAGGTAGGAAGCATTAGGGGAGAAGGTTCTTATCTGACAGCCGATATTATGCTTCTTGAATATTGACCATAATCAACAATGCAATCAGAATGTAGATAAGATGCTTCTTGGTACCTTGTTCAACGAGTTGTTCATCTAACACCTTCCCAATCTGTTCCCGGAAAGGTTGTATTAGACAATGTACGTGAAATACAAAACAATTGATACAGAAAAGTTACAACGTTACCTTGTTGAAATGTTCATACTGACGATTGCCCAGGCCAAAAACACCAAAGGCCAGTTGCGGTAGCCATGATCCTCTCTCATTCTCCTAAAAAATTTCAGGGGGCATTATTAGAAAATGCTGCAGAGAAATTACCAAACATCCCACTCCCCGGCAACAGAAATACCCAAAAGTAAAGAGTATGATGGAGAAAGTGGTATGCTGATGACATACGACTTTTCTTTATTAAAGCTACATACCTCAGTGAACCATTTGTAAAATCGAGCAGCATTGTCAGTAGGCTCTCCATCTCCATAGCTGCAATTCCAGGCTCATTTAGTGAACAGTCACAAACTGTTTGCAGAACCCAACAAATAATTGCAGAGAAAGATTGATCTTACGTGGCAACAAAGAAAATTGCTAAAGTTTCTTTCTTGAGTTTTTCTTCATATTGATCATCATCCGCAGCGTAGTCATCCTATCTCGATTGCAGAAATTAACATTTTAAATAAAAGATGAAAAAAGGAAAGGTACCTGGAAAATTAAATAACATAATCACTCTAACAAGTCACCACTCAAAAAGTAGGAGTCTGACTTACCAGGTCAACAACCTTCACATATGCCTTTTCATATCTTGCCTTGATCTCCTCTGCTAAAGCCTGCATACAAATTACAAAAATAAGAAACAAAATATCTGGCATTAAAACTTTCTGATGTTGTGCTTGGGAATGGGATATGAAATTCCGGATTTCATTTAAGTTTTTGGCCTTTACACCTAGTATGATAGTGCTTTAGAATTAGAGGCTAAGGGAGGAAATAAAGTGAAGAGAAGAATTTCAAATGACAAAGTGGTTGGGTACCATTCTAAATTCTCCAATTTTGAGCCTTCTTAAAATGCCATAAATTTGGAATGATTCCAAGCCACAATTATCTTAGTCATTCTTGTATAAATGCATCACAGATCCCAGATTACAAATTCAAGTTCCCAAACAAACACTTAGGGAATTTTTATGTATATGGCATTGAAGAAATCAATGATGTTCCACAAACATGTATAATTTCACTCGAACACACAGCAAGAATAATTAAACACATATATACAGCTGTGCAAGAGTTGCTCTCCAAATGTTATTTTGTTTTCCTCTATCCTCATCTCCATTTTATGACAGCCACCAAGAGTGTGTATCTTATATCTTTACCTGCTTCAGCACAGCTCCAGCCTCCAACCAGATGAGAACACATCTGGATATACTATGTCAAAAATGCTTATACAGCATTGTATAAGCATTTTCATTCATTAGTCTAGAGTTCCTACTCATGTTAGTATTTCCCCACAAATTCAAAAGCCATACCTAGGAGTAATTACTAAGCAATACAGAAATAACATGGATTTTCTTGAAAGGCTATCAATTGGCCAAAGACAATCACAGTATCACTTCTATGCTTCACAATCCCTGCTTCGATCTGGCATTCATGTCCAAATTAATCCTTCCTACCTACATGAAGGTTCAACGAATCGTAATAGAGAGCATATTCATCAACAATCCCCATGGCCACGGGTATATTCACTTAAAATGTGCTCTAACCTCTCCAGACCTACATATCAATCAGATTTTGCTCAACTTGATCTAAAGTCCTTAGTGCCAAACTTTACTCCGAGACTTAGCTACACTTCAGATCATCCCTGTCCCCTTGAATCGGTAACTAGTGACGCTAACAATAAACAGCGACCTCCATCATGCATAGCAATAACTGTGTGTTACAAGTTCATCCATGACAAGGGCCCAAGGAAAAAAGGGGTGAAGTGGGGTAACCACAGTTTGACAAATACGCACCATCAACGAACACCTTTCCACATGTTACTAGCAAATATAGTTCTCTTTCCCAATCTCTACCCATTGCTTCAACAATTGGAAAAATAAATGTTGATGTGCCAATACCCTAGTGGTCATGGTTATATCAAGCGCCCAGGGTTCAAATTCTCCTGACCTCAAAGTTCAGCAAGAAAAAAAAAGTGTCAAACCAATATATTGCCCACAAGATCATATCAATACTTAAAGAGCACTCAGCTTTCATCAAAGTTAATGCAGATCACAGTTTCTCCAAAATTTCGGTGTCACTCATCAGCCAGGCACAACTCCAAAGCAATCATCTATGAACCTTCTCCACTATCCTAGAACTCCCAGCACCTTAAGATCATCTTACTTCCTATTGGTCATACAGGTCATGCACGGCTGTCCAATGTCTATATCATTTTGAGCTGGTATGAGAATAACACCATAATCGTCAACGTTACCGCAACAAATTCTTCAAGCAGAACCCCAGCAATTACTGCATAAGTTCCATCTCCACACACCTTCGTCAAGCATAGCATCATCAAAAAGAGATCACTTTAAAAACCATTTTAAGTTCCATAATCCTAGTCTAAAACGCACGACATCCATACAGCTCAACCTAGCAGGTCCACTGACATAGCTTTGCTCCCAATGTAAATAGAAAAAACCAAAATTAGCAAGTCACACGGCCCATTGCATGCTCTAAAATAGTAAATTGCCCAATATTGCCAATGCCTAATGCTTTCTGAGGCTTTCTCTGCATAGTAGGTTTACTAACACAGCATCAGTTGAAAACGAAATCAGACACCTAACAAACCTAACTCTGAAACCAAACTATTTTTCAAACCTTAGCCAACCAGATTTATGCAAAAGCAAATATGCATGTACAAAATCAAAATTTCAACAAACTAGCAATTCTCTCCAAAATTAAAGCACAAACACAATCAAACACCAACCTTAGCTCCTCAAATTCACCGACTTACATCGAATCAATCAAGAATTATACTACAAATCAACAACAAATTACCTTGGCGAAGCCCTCAGCAGTTCCAGTCTGAGTTCCAAAGAAGATAGAGACCTTCGTCTTTCCAGAAGCAATTTCGAGCTCATCCTCCTCAGGCTCAAGCTTCAATGGCTTGGGAGCAAGCACAACTTTCGACTCCCTGCTTCGATCGTTCGATCTTCTCCAGAGGATAAACACAAGCCCTACGATCACCGCCACGGACGTCGTCAAAATCAGCAAAGCTGATGAGCTCGAATTCGGATCCAACGACACTCCGAGCACCGACTCAATTGAGCGGATCAAATCGGAGGTCGACGATGCCGCCATTGGAGGACGTCCGTCTCGAGCTTTCTCTCTCCTCTGTTTCTCTCTCTAATGGAGAAGTCTGTGGAACCCTAGAGAAGGAGGAGAGAGAGAGATGAGGTGAGAGGTGATGAGATCTCAGAGAGCCGGGAAATGATGTTGTTGTTGTTGGTTGGTTGGGTGTGACTTGGTGGCCAAAGACGCACCACCCTCTCTCTCTCTCTTTCTCTTTCTGTGTCTTGCAATTTCAAAGTCCTTTGTTGTGTTGAAATATGGTGGACTAAATATATATTTTTTTGATTTTTTTTTTTTTTTTGCTTTTATTTTGCTTTTTGCCTTTTCCAAGATTTTTCATTTTATCTGAAAAGTGATGGGCATGAGAGAGAGAGAAAGGGGATGCACCTTTTTTTCAAGATCTTTTTCATGAAAAAGAGGCTAAAATAATGCAACTTTCATTTCATTTTGTTGACATAAATGGTACTTTTCTATTGATTCACTATTTTGCTATCTTGAGTGCTAACTAGGAAATGATTGGCTAGAAATTTTGAGAATTGCAATCAAATGAAAACAAATATGTAAATCTATTGTTTCTAAAAAAAGAAAAAAAAAAGAATTTATTCATTTCAACTTAATACACCTGAAAAACCTGAACGAACTAGAAATTTGTAAACAATGAAATTAGTACAAGCTAAAAAGTACATGTAATTTAGAGATTTTTTTTTTCTTTTTAGAGATGTTAATTGTTGTATGATCCTTAATTAATGATATTTAACATTTAGGTTATGTTCCTCTCACGTTGTTTTGGTTTATTTTAATGAAACATTCATTTTCTTACATACATGTCTTCACAACCAATTATAAAGTATTCTCTTATCAACTGATATTGATTTATGTACCTAGATCACAATAATTAACTAGTCAATATGTATAACAACATCAATTTGTACTTGCATGTAACACCCACCATTGATACTTTTCTTTAATTAAGATAAAGGAAATATTATTTTCGCATAAAACTTCTGAGACGCTCTTCCAATTTTTCCACGTACATGCATACATCTAATGTTTTCATCTTTATGGAATCCTTGTTGCTTTGAATAGTTTGAATGCTTGATCAAATATATTTAAAATTGTGTTTATTTGATAATAAAGTCTATCCACCCATCTAAACCTTGAAATTGATAACATTTATGGGTGTGAACTAAAATTGTCTGATAAGTACTTGATTATATGATACTCAATTTAAATCCTTTTCTACTCGAACTATATATATGTGTGTGTGCACGCGCGCTAGTTTGAATTGACATCTACCTTTATTTGATACACTAGAACAATAAAATCAATAAATATAGCATGTTCAACTACAAGTCATCTTCTTTACAACATATGCACAGTAACAAATCATCTACAATTTTTGGTGAACTTGCAAACTTGCTCACTTATGGAGCCTAACATCTTCCTGCCGTTTTCACGATTAGCTCCTTTAACATACTCCACCCCCCATATTTATTTGACATGATAGTAATGTTTCTTTGTTCACATTTTATTGACATTTTAGCTTTCTAGTTTTTCAATGATTCTTATCGCGATATTCCATAATACTTACCTATCTTATCAAATCTTTTCTTTCCTTTCTTGCAACAGTCTTTAAAGCGACTATTATATACCACACATTACATTGTGCCCTAATAATCTCATGCAATACAGGAGATGTAAGAGATAAATCAAGAGAGAGAAAATGTTAACTTGTACTCATTATTAGTTACAAAATTAATACAAAAAGATATGATATATATGAATTAAAGATGCTCAAATAGTTGAAAGTATTAACTTCAACTATGAGGTTGAGGGATCAATTCTGACGAAGCTATCAAATTTACATGCCATTGAGCTCTTTAACAAAAGAAAGAATGTCTTAAAATGCATACTAACTAAGGATTACAAAGATCAGTCTAGAGTCATCAGACTCATCACCGGGTAGACACACAATTAATTTGTGCATAACAAACCATTGAGGGCTCTTAACTCCCTTTTCAATCCTTCTACTTCTTCTTCAGGCAAGATGACTACGACAAGTTTACCATCACCGTCTCCATCTTCCCCGTCTTCTCAATGCTTCTTATAGCGATATTCCGTAATATTTCACCTATCTTATCAAATCTTTTCTTTCCTTTCTTGCAACAGTCTTGATTTGTGCGTGTCATCTTGTGCATGGGTCATGCTAATCTTTTCTTTCTTTCTTGCAACAGTCTTTAGAGTAACTATTATTAATCACACGTTACATTTTACCAGCTAATAATCTCATGCAATATAGCCTATAGGGGATATAAGAGATAAATGAAGAGAGAAAAAATGTTAACTTGTGCCCAGCACTAACTACAAAATAAATACACAAGATAGGATATTTATGAATCAAATGATGCTCAAATAGTCAGGAGTATTAACTTCAACTATGAGGTTGAGGGATCAATTCCGACAAAGTTATCAACTTTATATCCCATTGACCTATTTAACAAAATAAATAATTCTTTATTTGTAAACGTTGTGGATTGTATATGTGCTAGGGATGTACATGAAATGCACTTTAAATTATGTATTGCTTTTGTGCACGTTGTACACACACGACTGAATATTGATCCAGTAGCTATTGTTGTTTCGTAATTAATAAATTCTCACTTTGATTTGAAAGAAAACTTGTTTTAAAATCAAATTAGCCACAACTTAAATATACCAATCACCACTTATACGTTGTTCATCATGAATACTGAGAGTTCTAATACCACGTCATTCAAGAGTGTAAAAATAAGTTTTGAACTCAAATAACTTGCAATATTACAAATCATAATTAGATTGTTCACATCTTAGTGCACTAGAATTGCCACACATTACAATCGTTTTAAGGTTACAAGAACACATCAAGAAAAGAACGTTCTAAAAACACATACCAATTATGGATAACAAAGATAAGCCTAGAGGCCTCACTAGATAAACATACACAATTAATTTCTACACAACAAACCACTCTTGTGCTCTTAACTCCCTTTTCAATCCTTCTCCTTCTTCTTCAGGCAAGATGACTACAACAAGTTTACCATCATTCTCCCCATCTTTTGCCCCCGGCATTACCAAAACAACACCTTCCTCCCCTACTCCTCCAATAGTGTAACTAGCAAGGATTGGACTTTGTCCTTTTGATTTGAAACCATAAAGATTAGCCTCTTCCATGTTTACAAATGTAAGATTTGCTCCATACACAACAACATCACAACTACCATTATCTTTCCTTACCAATTCCTCAACTTCATGAACCTCATTGACCACATTCTTAGCAATCAAAGATACCAATCCTGGTAAATCCATACTTGAAACTGAAGAATTAACCTCAATTGTCCCCACAACTTGACCATTGTAAGGGTTCATTTCTTCCCTATTAGCACATTTGGGTCTACATATAGTCACAAGTTTCGGGTCCGAATATTTTCGGATCTTTGCTATGGATTTCCACATGATTGCTGAAATTATCTCAAAACATTGGTTGGACATCTTTTTCGGGTCATATATTTTTGGCCCATGGACCTTTGAAAGCAATTGGGTTAGTTGGGTTGAAGTGAGATTAAAAGAGTGGGTACCCATCTTACAATTAGGGGTGGCAACCCAATGGTCACCCACCGGGTCGACCCGTTTCAGCGAACGGGGCTCTCGGGTCGGGTTTGAAGACAGGTATTTGGGCTTTGAAGGATCCGGAAGGGAAAGGATCTGGGCCATGTTATGGTGGCCTTGCATATATTGGCCCAACTTATTCATAAATGTTGTAGCTGAGAATATATCACCAAGTACATGGGCCCAATTGAGACCTATTGAGTATCCACCGCATTTGAACCAGGTCACCTGCAAAATGAGTTTGGCAAGAAAACAGAGGGCAAAGAAATATTTACAGATTGCTCTTAAATGAATAAACAATAAAAGAATATATAAATAACAAAATTCATTAATAATAACACTATCAAAAAAAAAAAAAAAAAAAAAAATTCACAACCACCAGACCACCCCCTCCATCCAGTATGTGCAACATCAAGTATTTAAAACATACGGAGTACGAAAATATCAGAGTATATGATATTGAACGTCTGCCTTTAAATCATGCATTTAGAAGTTAGAACTATGAAGTTTAGGAAGTTTGGCAATGTTTCTTCATTTCAACGTATTAATTATGCATTAAATTTAGTTTAGTTCAACATAACAGTGTAACACGATTTTGAACTTGTCAATTTCACTTTTTTGAGGTGTACATGTTACTATTTATTCAGTTTGATTATATTATCTTCATGCTATTTTTATTGATATTTATTGTTGATTGTTGATTTTTGTCAACTCTATTGATTTTCGTTGATTCGTTAGATTTGACAGAGAGCAACTTTGCTGACTTTTGTAGATTTTTACTGATTTTCACTGATTTTTGTTGATTTTTATTAAAATTAACAAAAATAAATTGAGGACAACACAACCTCTCAGTTTAGTTCAGTTCAGTATGTGTCGTTAAAATGAACACAATCAAATGAGCTTAGGATAGGAAGTAACTAGTGCTGTAGTGCATTGAGCCACTGACACATGTACACCTTCTATTCTATTGTCTTGGGCTTCTTTGCCATTTGAAAAAGGAACAATAATAGAATAATAATGGAGCAATTAAATTGTAGCTCTGTAGTTTGGCAGTTGACTCCTACCTTGTCATAACATTTACTGTTATTTTCATTCATTTTGGTTGGTATTGTCCATTGATAGGAGAGGATGAATGGATGATGGAGTGCAAATTAAATGCTCCTAAACTTCTTATATCGTCCCTCCAATTTTTTTCCTCTATTTGTCATAGACGAAATTGATACTTCATCTGTCTGAGATAATTGATTGTGTCATATGAAAAGTTTGCAAACTTCCGACTTTTCCGAAAGTTTTCAATTCTTGTGTTTTCCTTGTCAAAATTAAATACTACCAACAACTAGTTTTTTCTCCATTTGCAATAAAACGAGCCATCAACCTTACTTAAGGAATGAGAGTGTCAAGTCACTCACACCAACTACTTGTTGGTATTTTGAAAAATTGTTAGGTGCTCTATTCATGACACTTTAGGTGCAACTTAATGAATAAAATTAGTATCAGTAGAGTAATGTGTGGCCTATATATATTGCCTAGCTTATTCTATGACAGTTATTGTGGGAAACGAAGCTAAGTGGGGAAAAAAACCATAAATTCACCCCTAGGCTATTGTATGATACTTATTGTGGTTGATACTCTTCTGTCCCTCTCTCCTTTTTCTTTTTTTCTTTTTTTTTTTTTTTGGTAATTAAGAGCATTAGTTAAAATATATTAAGGCAACAGTGTCAGTAGAATTGGCATTAGTTCATCTTCTTAAAGCTTCTACACAGGCAAGGGGGATTATTGGTTCTTTGATTACTAGGGTATATTCATTTTACTTTAATGAATCTCATATCACTACAACAAAATGACTCTATGCCAACACTTTACGAGCGACACTTCTTGATTTGTTGGCTTTTGAATGAAAAGTGACAAATTTAATAAAAGTGTTGGCATAGATATCTAAGGCGACATTTT
>BSSO01000575.1:0-31414 GCA_030267885.1 Mesembryanthemum crystallinum
GTAGAGGGGTATTATAGAAAAGTTTTGGGATTTTATGAGTTTTGAAAGCTAATTTTGGGACAAAAAATATGATGTTTTTGAAAGCTAATTGTGGGACGGAGGGAGTATATATAAGTATATATATCTTGTTGCTAGCTTTTGCTTAAGGCTTGGGTTAGCCATTATAGACAAGACGTAATAGTCACTTTGCTGATGCCAGAAAGTGAGAAAGATCACATTATTGTTGATGATGATGATGATGATGATGATAAATAAGCAACATCTTTAGGCCACTATCACTCTATCAAACACAGGACCATATTCATCCATTAGCCTACTCATCTTCCTTGAATCGTTCTTTTCTTTGCCTTTTTCTTTTTTTTTTTTCCCATTTTTTGATCTTTTGAAAAGATTTTTATGCACCATTATAATACAATATTGGTATTAGCAAATGAAGGCTACGTTATTTTCATGTTATTTTTGTTGAACTTTGTTGATTTTTTTAAATTTATTGATTTTTGTTGTTTCTTTGTTGATTTTTGTTTAATTCTATTTATTCGGTAGAGAGCGACTTTGCTATTTTATTTTATTTTTTACTAATTTTTGTTGATTCTAATGATTTTTGTTGATTTTTACTAATTCTAAGTATTTTTATTGATTTTTGTAGAAATCAACAAAAATAAGTTGAGAAGAACAAAGCCGTAAGAGATTTGTGTAATTTCCATATCCTTAGCTCTTTGTTTTCTATTATTCAGGCTTCTTTAAACAATTTGAATAGATTTTTCCACAGAAAAGAGGAACCATATCAGGTTCAAATTAAAACATACTACAAATTAAATAAACTCTTTATTTCTATCAGACTAATTGGCCTCATGAAATTCATTTTCATACGTTTTCCTAAGTCATAATATAACTTTTTGTACTTGAACCCGGTTATAACCCGATAAATATAACTAAAAACTAATTATGACCCAAAATCTTATCAGATTAATACCTGAATTAACTCAACCTGTAAGTCGTTGTATCGACCTATTTGACAAGTCTAAATATCTCATCTACAAAGAAAAGAGATACTCCTACTACTACTCCTGTACTCCAATCCAATTAACTGACTTCAAACTAGGGTAGGCCCAATAGAAATTGCAAAACTCGAAGTATCAGCTCAATATACACCATCAACAATGGGCTTAACCCAATTTTAAGTACACATTCAACCCAACATTAAATAAATAAATAATAAAAAAAAAAAAAAAAAAAACTGCAAAACCCAGAGAGGGTTGAAACAGAGCGAGAACTCAGAGAGGGAAGCCATTAGAGGAGCTCAAGAACAATGCTACCGAAGCGTCTACTCTGCACCCAAACCTCATCTCAGATCAACAATGCCATTAACAACGCTTCAAACATCAACAAAAGATGGAAAATCAAGCAAGTAACAAAGTCCAATTTCAAAGAGGTTTTAGAGGAGTTGAAATCCCATATCTCCAATTGTGATTTCATCGCAATCTCTCTCCAAAAAACAGGCTCATACTCGGCGCCATGGCAGAGAATTCTTCCTTTCGACACCGCCGAAACCGCTTATTTGAAGGCTAAGCGGTCAGCTGAGCGGTTTCAGGTCTTTCAGTTGGCTCTCTGCCCTTTCACTCTTAGGGCTTCTCAGCTCACTGCTTACCCGTAAGTGCCCACTTTTTGTATTGCTTCTTTTTCGTTTTCTGATTTGTTGGGTTCTTGGGATTTTAGTATTTGGCAAGGGTTTTTCTGGGTTTTTGTTGGATGTTAGTTGATGGAAAAAAAATTATGTCTTTTATGTAGTTTTCAGATTCTAAGTAGTTAGAATTGGTTAGTTTGTTTCATTAGAATGTGCAATGACCATCTTGTTTGCATTGACATGGTGTTCTGAGAGTGTGGGCTTAGGTTGGGTGGTGGAGTTGGAGAACTTTCTCTTTGGGTTCTTGAGAATTTGAATTTCTGTGAAGGAGATATATTGAATTATAGCAGGATATTGTGGGTATTGTTGTTTTTGTTTGAGGAACAAATGTTAATGTTGGAAAAGTGATTATGGTAAGGTTGATTTGATCAAGACATGAATCACCTGGTTTGCTAAGAGAACACATGCTTCATTCAATGTTTAAGAAACTAACATTGGAGATTTTTTTTTTTTTTGCTGCCACTCAGTAAAAGTTGAGTGTAGCTTGTTTAAAATTTTTAGTTTACTTTGATGATTTAAAAAATGTGGAAGATATGGGATTCTGCTCAAGCCTAATGTTAGAGATTCACCTTTAAGTCTTTCTCCCCAAATGTATGACATTTAATCAGGATGACGGCATATAATGGAAACTTAGGAACAGAGCATTTCCAGAAGGTGAGGAAATCATGGTCTGTCTACAATGAATTTTGAGGATGTATTGTGGATGCAGTGAAAGAAAGAGAATTTGGAATTTTATTTTGATGGTTGCTCAATTCCAAGGTTCATAGTTTGCTAAACTGGTAACTGTTCCTTAAATATAAATCATTGGAGTAACTACATAAGATTAGTCATTCAATTCAAANGCTGTAATCTTAGCTGCACCATGGATATGTCATATGAACTAGTTTGAATTGTAAGTAGGTATCATCAGTTACTGGTAGCTATTAGTCCGAATATTTATTTAAGGCCATAAAGCTCCTCATAGGTATCACTTGTAAGTACTTTTATACATATAATTTGGAGTGGAGTTTCCCTATTTTCCTTTCACTATAAGTACCCTCAATTGGAAAGTTCATGTTTATTGAAAGGCTGAAATCTGATACTTGGAACTCCTTGGTTATAGAGATGAGCCTGGCAAAACTTTACACTTTTTTTTAAAATCTGGTAATCCTTAAATGGTTGCCGAGCTGGCGCTTATAGCAGTAGCTCTAGCATTTGTTTGGTTATGTTGAGGGTGTTGTTGTAGCATTTAAAAGAAAGTGTCCATGCAGTTGAGCATAATGTAGTAATGTCTTATGTGAAATTTATTGAGTTACATTCATAAATGGTAACTATTTTTTCTCTCTTAATGTGCAGATATAATTTCCACCTATTTCCAAGAAATGAACTGAAAACTGGGATGCCTTCTTACAATTTCGCATGTCAAACATCATATTTGACATCCATGGCTCGACTTGGATTTGATTTTAATACCTGCATATATGAGGGTAATTTCTAGCTAATGTGTGTCATGTATGCAGTGCTTCTTTTCGAGTTAAGTCTTTGCCCTTCTGCCTTGTGGTTAGTTTTGTCAGTGTCCTATAGGGATCATATTTCTGTAGAAATGGCTTGCTTTATTCATGGTGATAATGGGGGTGTTTACCTTATAAACGATCTGTGACAGCTGTATCTTTCTGGAACTATTTTCTCATTGTTCTGCATCTTGGCTGTTTCCTCTTGGTGATATATCCTCCCTACCAGCCCTCTTGGCTGTTTCCTTTTGGGTCATGATATTTTTTCCGTGGAAGGCTGTTCTCTTCTTAACAGAGTTAGTATCATTGGGCAGGGATATCATACTTATCTAGAGCTCAAGAATCAGCTATGAAACATCTAAGAGGGAATTCAGTGATGCGGGCGCATACAGTACGATCTTTTCCAGCATCATCTGTTGCTGATACTCTTTATTTTAAAAGGATCAAAGCACGAGTTCAGAACTGGAGAAGTGCATGCAAGGGCACAGGAGGAAAGGCCACAGGTTTGGATGAAACGGCTTTATCAGACAGAACTTTGCCAATCATGTTTATCCTTCTCATCTAGTTATCTTTTTTGGGCAGATCCGTTGTTCCACTCCCTGAGGAATATTGTCTTAGGTGAACAGAATGAATCCAGACCTTGCATGGACATAGATGTATGCAGTGAGCGTCAAGCACAACTTGTTCTAGAGGTAAATTGTTCCCTAAATATCCCTCCCCCCTGGCCCAAGAGAGGGGGGGGGGGGGATTTTGTTCCCTAATAAATCTACATAGATGTATACAGTACGATCTTTTATTGTTTTTTTTAATGGATCAGAGGCCAGAGCCATGATGTGGTTTGCCTGATGCTAGTATGAAGATTTCAGCAATATTCTAAATCCTAATGTCCTTAATTTGCTACAGGTTTTGAAAGAATTTCCTGAAGACATTGTGCCTTTATTAGTCCCTACAAAGCGTGGGGGTGTTCAAGGAGTTCGAGCAGTTTTCACAAGCTCCAAGACAGACAAAGTTCTCTATGAGGTACTCCATGAGTTCCATCTAATTTCTCTTGACAGACAGGTACTTCTGGGACTAAATTGTACCTTAATTTTATAGAAAGAACTTCAAGTTCTTGAAGAGGAGCAAAGCAGTCATGTTCGTGGATTTCGAGAGGTGATAGATTTGATTTCTGCTTCTCAGAAACCTGTTGTTGCCCACAACTCATTTGATGGTGTACCTCTGTGTTGGACTGTTCTTCTCACTGTATATTCCATGTGGCTCCATTTCTTGAACCCAATGGGTTACTAAGCCTATCATTTTTGATGGTGCAGATTTTACATTCATTCACTCAAAGTTTCTAAGTCCTTTACCTCCAAGTGTTGATGAGTTCAGGTGCTCATTGACATCGGTTTTCCCCTATATCATTGATTTGGGCCATCTGCTGAAGGAAATCAGCCCACTGAGAAGTATGAGTAATTTACCTGCAGCGTCATCTTTCTTGAGAAATCGGTTCTTTGCACCTGTTGATATTGATATTCCACTCAAAGGCAAGTTGCTGTTTGTGATTCCCTTACGTGAATGGATTTTTCGCACCAATTATTATTTATAATTTTTTTTGGGAAGGTTGGGTGAGCGGATGGGAGATGTGCTTCCTGCAATGCAGTTGTAGAGTGTCAATTTTTCAAAAGGAGACTTTAACAAGACACTAAACATACATCAAAAACAACACATCCCAGTTTAGTAATGAGAGTCTGAGACTATTGATTTCACATACTTGCTTACTGTGTTATTTTCAGTGCTCTCTGTTCTTGTTTAGGCTAGATTTAAGGTCCATTTGGCAAGCTTCTACCAACTTGTACTTCCCTCTCTCACATTCTTCCTCCACCACCCTCTCTTCCTCCCCCTCTTCCACTTATAACTTCTAAGAAGTTGAAATAGGGCTAGATATAGAAGCTCCAAATTATAGCTTCTACTTCTAGCACTATTTTAACTTTCTAATCATAAAAGGTGGAGGAGAAGAGGCGGTGAAGGAGAGATGTAAGGAGGAGAAGTAGAAGCTGGCCAAATGGGCTCTTATTTATTTTAATTATGGAAAGTGCCATAAACATATGTTTGAATTGCTTTCCACTTGATCTTATTGCTTGAACACAGGCACACCGGAGGAGATGAATGAAGGGAAGATCCATGGGCATAATGTCTTAAGGATAAGTACTCTATTTGCAAAACTGTACTCAGTGCTCAAACGCAATGGTGATGGAAGTAGCTTTGCACTTGAAAACTACGCAAACGTCTTTGCCCCGTGCTGTGATAGTCTCCTCGAGAACTCTGACGAGGATGTCAAAGTTTCTTCTAGTAGCATGAAAAAACTAAGCTGTGATAATTTGGTCTTCCTATGGGGTTTCAGAAGTGGCTCATCGGCTGGAGAGTTGAAAGGACTCCTCAGAAAATCGCATGAAGCTTTTTCCGAAGAGTTTGATATCCGATTAGTGGATAAGAGCTGTGCTGTATTGGCCTTTTTGCGGCCTGGTTTGTCAGGAGCGTTCCTCGACGCTATAAATTCTGGAGGAACTTACCATGAAGGGTTGAGAGAAATGGTCTCAGAAGGTATGAGAGCCGCGAACTACGAAACTTATAAGAGGGTATGTGACATGGGCGAGTGGGATTCCGATTTAGCCGATTCCTTAGACAAAGCTTTAAGGTCAAGTGAGTTCCTATCAGATGACAGTCATGAAAGGAGCCCATATGAAATCTGTTGGGATGACGATACTGTCATCAACCTTGACGAGCTCTGATTATGGTGTGTAAATGTGTATATATCTATGTTTCTCAGACTCAGGGATCCAAGGATATGGTTCAGGTCGGGATATGGGGATCAAACTCATCTATTTTAAGGACATTTTTCCCTCCTGTTTTTTGTCAAATTTAAACTGTCCGAGGATCCAACACAAAAACCTCTGCTGAGATGAAGAGTCCGAGAAACATCAGTATATCTTCGTCCAGACATGATCAGTATACATAGTTCTATTACATCAGACAACATTGCCGCTGTTGAGAGCTTTCTGTTCTTGATCCTGCTATTTAGTGTCGCCTAACGAATCATCAGGGTTGGATCTCGAGGCTCCATATATTGTGGAAGATAGAAAGGTGTAGCCAATGTTGGTTATAGACTTCAAGCAACCTATTTTCATGTACTGGAATCACAATGGTACACTAGTACACTACTCTGTAAACTGAAGAAAAGGAAGGATAAATTGGCTGCTAAGTGTCTGTTTGACAGTTTCGTCGCTGGATTATTCTGGTGACGCCACGCAGCTGTTTTTTTTGGTTCTGTATCAATTTATTCTTTTCCCCATTCTCAAGTTTCTAGAAAATATAGGAAAGATTGTAAGAATGGAATGCAACCCATAGTACAATTTTGTTTTAGCTAATTCACCTGCTTTGCCTGTGACATTTGTAGTTTTGCATACCTTCTTTTATACGCGAAGCTGGCTTTTCGACACGAAATTGATAGGGAGAAACTATCAATTTGGTGTCCAAGAGCAAATTTGCGGTAAAATTTTGGCAAGGTTGTAGAATGATGGGGTCCATATTTTCGATTGATTTGATGTTGTCCTTTTGTAGCTATTCCGATTTAAGTAGCATCTTTTATACACTAAATTGATAAAGTAACTAGTATATGTTTGTATAAATGAGTGATGCTATGTGTTGATGGTGAAATCTAACTCTGAAAGTACATAATTTTTGGTAAATTGATTGGTACTGTTAGAAACCAGAGTTTGGACAGAATCTAGAGAGAGAGAATTGTGGTGGCGGGGATTTAGCAGCAGAAATGGCGGCGATTTCAGCAACTATTTTAAACCCTAATTCTAGCTTCCTCAACTTCAAGCGCCATTGCAGCAGCTCTCAATCTCTTCAAACTACGCAGCTGCTGTCGCCAACTCAAATCAGAAGCAGAAAACGCAGTGTTTCAGTGGGTACAGTGTGTGCAACGCGTAGTTTTGATGTGGTGGTGGTGGGAGCTGGCATCATTGGGCTCAGCATAGCTAGGCAGCTCCTGCTTCATTCTGATCTCTCCGTCGCCGTCGTTGATGCTAAGCTTCCTTGCTCCGGTGCTACCGGTGCCGGTAAGATATTTTCTTTTCCTCTTTTTTTTTTTGAGTTTTTTTTTTTTTTTTTGGTGTTCATCTATGTAGAACTGTATGATCTGGGCTGGGACCTGATGAAGTTGGATGAGCTCACTTTTTTTTTCTTTTTCTTTTTTTTTTTTTAAGGATCCGGGTTTGGGTCGAGATGTGGACTTGTTGATGTGGCTTACTAATTTGGTACTTGAGTGACCCAGTTTCAAGTTGGTTCATGTTTGATTTATGTCCAAAGGCTTGGACAGAACTGACAACATAACTACCTTCCTTGCTCCTCTTATTGTTTTTAAGGAAAATTGTTAACTGAGGGAGGAGTACCAGTTTTTTAATATCCTTTTTTTTGCGAATTATAGACTTTTATAATTTTTTTTAAAATTATTCCTTAATTGACAAGTTTGTTGGTAAGTTGCTAACTTTTATCAGATTTTGTCCAATATCACATATGAATTGACCAAATGTCCCTCATTTTCTTTTTCATTTTTATTTGATTGCAAATTAACCCCCTTTCACTTAGCCTCTTTCATTACTTCCATCTTCCAGTTCTGAAGGAATTAGAAAAATGAAAAAAATGAGAAGGGTAAATACAAACAATTTTGTCATAAAACATAGTAATATGTTAAAAAAAAAAAAAAAAAAAAATCTCAAACATCTTCAGCTCACATGTGTTTTTTGCTGGAATCCGGTAAAATGTAGCAAACTACACAAATCTTTTCATAAAACATAGTAGTAATTTGTTAAAAAAATCATAAAAAGGTTTAATTCGCAAAAAAGTATATTATAGAAGGTAGTATTTGACAAATTCTCTATGTTTTAAGAAAAACTTTGTATTAGCATTTGAGATTCGTTCTATGATTATCCGTGCTCACATGACCTTTCGTTCATCATCACAGGCCAGGGTTACTTATGGATGGCACACAAAACACCTGGAACTGGTGTATGGGATCTTGCAATGAGAAGCCAAACATTGTGGCAGTTATTGGCTGACAATATACAGGATCAAGGCACTGATCCCTTGGAAACATTGGGTTGGAAGAAAACAGGTATTGGGCGTTGAGTAGTTTTACAAATCCTTTCCAACAACCAAGTACTACGAAATAGCCTCAAAATTTGGTTGTGCATTTGGCATAAAATTGACATGATGTTGGTTTTAGGTTGGTTATTGGTGTATGTTTCGAGAAAAGGTTGAAACCGTCATGACTTCTTCTGGTTGTCTTCCTGTAGGAAGCTTGTTGATTGGTAGAACCGAAGCAGAACAGAATCAGTTAAAGAAGCAGGTACAGCTTCTATCTGCAGCTGGAATAAGGGCGGAATGCTTGACTAATAATGATTTAGCATTGCGGGAACCAGAAATTGGAGTTGGCCAGGAAGGTGGAGCTGCGTTTTTGCCTGATGACTGCCAATTGGATGCTTGCCGCACAGTTGAATACATAGTGAAGGTTTGTGCTGTGATTTTGTTTGATCTTGCTGAGGATTTGTTGGTTTTGGCTACTGCTTTAGTAGTTTTTTTCTCCTTTACAGCTTCACTGTATTTGTTATGTTCTGCGTGCAGGGTAATAGGTTTTTCGCATCACAAGGAAGATATGAAGAATTCTATCATGACCCAGCTTTGTGCTTTCTGAGGTCTATTGCCAAATTATTGCATGCAAATGTTTCTCTTTCAAAGTAGGGACATGATATCTGTCTCCTGAAAACACGAATGGGATTGGACTGACTTTACATTTTATCTACTTTCAGATCGGATGGAAATGGAAAGATTGAGGGTATCAAAACGAAAAAGAATACTCTATATGGCCTAAAAGCCATTATAATTGCTGCCGGTTGTTGGACTGGATCTTTGATGCACGAACTACTTGGTGATTCAGATATTCGGATTGATGTACCTGTGCAGCCTCGGAAGGTACGGTTTGTTTTTTTAACAAGAACAGAAAGTGAGAATAATAACCTTTTGCAGAACACACACGTGATGATGTGAATAATACATCAGTTAAGCAACCCATTCCCAACCTACTTGTTATTATGACAATCTAAATATAGATGCTCTTTGCACTCCTCAGGCTAATTGCAGAAAACACAATTCAGCTCTCCTTTTTTCCCTTTTTTATTTGGCAATTGTTTTTCAGCAAATGCATCAATTAAAAAGCTGCACCTTTGTGGGAACACAGGCCGTCCAACTATTATCTGCATAAAGAGCTGCTTTGTATGGTCACATGTCAGCTTCTGAAACATACAAGTTCTGCTTTATGATATGTTACTCGTATCCGCTTCTTATAATCGATATAGTTCATGAATATTAACTCATAGCTTATGAAAGATTTGGTTGTTTTGAATATTATTCACAGGGTTTTCTGCTTCAGTTAGAAAACTTTGGTTCGCTTAAACTTAATCACGGTCTTATGGAAGTTGGCTATGTTGATCATCAACAATCCATCATATCTGCAACAGGGGAGGTTGATAATGAAGGGGCCTTGTCTATTTCCATGACAGCAACGATAGACGCAAAGGGAAATCTACTTATTGGTAATTGGTTCAGTCATCAGAAATTCGGGAATACTTGTTATGTGCTGTCCTATTTTTTCTTTGATCTTATTATAACCCTCTCCAGGAAGCTTCTTCATGTTCTGATACTCTCTCTATCTCTTGATCTGTTCAGGAAGCAGCCGACAATTTGTTGGATTTAATACTGAACTGGATTTGTTCATTGTTAATCGCATATGGCAACGTGCTCAAGAGTTTTTTCCTGCTCTAAAAGGATTCTCCCTTGAAAACCTAAGCCAAGATTTGAATATCAGAATAGGATTACGCCCTTTCAGTGAGTTTCCTTTCCGATAAAACACATAATGAACCTCACCATCAGAATTCAGTTAAAGCTTTTGTGACAAGTTCTTGTTTGCTTGTGATTCAGTGCCTGATGGCAAACCTGTTATTGGGCCAGTTCCTGGCATGCCAAATGTCTTCCTTGCAGCTGGACATGAAGGAGGAGGACTTAGCATGGTAATAATTCACTTCAATCTTGTAATTTTCATACTAACGGAATGCAAGGATTTTCCTGAGTATAATTTGTAATTGTCAGGCTCCAGGAACTGCTGAGATGGTGACTGACATGATCTTGAATAATCCTTTGCAAGTTGATTGTAAGCATTTTGCTGTGGAAGGTCGATGCTGCTAATCAGGTAATTTATCTGGTAGGGAATGAATACTTTTTCTTGTACTTGAAGATCTCAGGAAGAGGATGCCAGAAGGGCAGTATTTATGACGTCCTCGGACAGAGGTTATGAGGATTCCATCATCACACTTCCTCCAAGCTAAGGTTTTGCTAAAAGATGTAGGTTCACTGCCAGTCTATATCTGACTTGTATAGAGATCACTCACCTGCTGCGAATTTTCCTTATGAGAGCTTTTTATGAATGTTGTTTGTACTATGGTCTACTGTATAAATTGTAAGACAAACATGTTCATGGTTATTCTATCAAAGTTGATACTGTTCTTTACTATGCTTCCATTTAGGACAATGGCCATTCATCTTAAAAGGAAAATTTAGCCAGTTAGAGAGTTACATGGTAGAGGATGAATGAGTAAACAGAAACCCATGAAGAAGCAGTCTGAACTCTGAAGCAAAGATAAGCCTCCCTTTTGCCTCCATTCCTTTGTCCTTACCACAACTCCCAAACGCTGGAAAAGAAAATGAAAAGGAAGAAAAAGAAACAAGAAAATTAAAAGAAAGGAATATGGTTGATTTTCTTTTCTCAATTGTTTTACTTGTATATGTAAAAAAACAATAAAATTCTAATACTAAAGCATCTATATAATTTAAAATGTGATGTGTATACTGCTAGTGAATAAACAATGGCTTATAATATGTTGATAGTGTTGACCATTCTTTTAAATAAATTGTTTACTTCCAAAGCATCTGTAAAGGCATCTAACCTGATCTGGCCAATCAGCTTTTAAATATTAAATGACTGTCCTTGCTGGTCCTCTTTGTGTGCTTCAAAAATTTTCTGAAGGAAAGCATACTTGAGTATGGCTGGTTAGTTGCAGTCTCGCGAACGAGCAACGAAGAAGGAGAAGCTGAAATGTTTTACAAGCACTAGCACGAGCCTGTGAGCTTACACTGCCTGAGTTAGTTGGCTGTAATATTCGACAGTATGAAGTTGTTAGAAAATATCTTATTAGTTGCACTTTGTGCAGGTCACTGAAACCAATAAAATCAGTACCTGTAATTGATTCAATCATTCCAGCTCTTATTGATTACCTTGAGAGCTCTATTGATTGCCATCCTATCCTTAAATTGATTGATTCCTGGAATAAGCTGTAACAAAATGGTCCAGTCAGGAAGTACCAATTCAGATTCTGGTGCTCTGCATTCTTATACATACGACGTGGTGGTCATTGGTGCTGGGATAATTGGTTTGAGCATAGCCAGGCAATTCCTACTTCATTCTGACCTCTCTGTTTCCATTGTTGATGCTTCTGTTCCCTGTCCAGGTGCAACTGGAGCTGGTAAGTACTTGAAGATTTTTGTAAGAATGTTTTTCTGTTACAATGCTCAGTCTAAGGAAAGATACAATATTAGTTATATACACTGCAAATATCTCATGCCCAGTCTAGTCTTTGAAGCATTCATCTTTGGTTTATGTTTCTTTCCTTTTACGCATTTCTCTGAACTTGATTTGCGAAACTGACGTTTTATATTTCCTAATGGACTGTGAATTGGATCAAGTGATCTCCCACCTCAAACATTTTAGTACTATACCTTCGCATTCAGCCATTCACCTTTCTTAAAATTGACCCTTAGGCACTATATTGTACTCCTTTTTACCAAATTGAATGCGTCTCTTATTAATGGGGTCAATACTGAATTTTAATAAAAAAGGTCTTTGAAAAGGAGGGATGAATAGGTAAGGACAAACCTACGGTAAGTGAAACTGGAGATGGCCAGAAGAACTGAGAATTTTAATTATGGATGAAGAGAGTATATCTCTTTGATAAGTAGTCTGTGGTCTGTGACCGTCTGTCATCTAAATAATTTTCTCATAGCAGGGCAAACAAACTTTTGGCATGAATTCACTTAACTCAATGGCCTGATTGTTAGTCTCTTCACTTTCTGCTCAATGTAGGACAAGGTTACTTATGGATGGTGCACAGAACGCCAGGAACTCCTGTGTGGGATCTGGCAAAAAGGAGCTGCCAATTGTGGCAGATACTAGTAGACAGTTTACAAGATCAAGGCATTGATCCTTCGGAAGCACTGGGATGGAAGAAGACAGGTAGTCTGATTTCTAAGTTTTATTACCAATCTATTAACTCTACGGAGGAAATTAAATCTCCATGACCATTTGATAATGGTGCTCTTAAGGAGTTGTCTAGTGAACATTATTGAATAGGAGATTTCTCTATCGTTAACGGTTGTTGAGGTGCTAGAAATGATAATTGAATGATATCGTTGGTGATAGTTTGACCGCCCAGTGCTGCACTAAATCTTGATCTGTGGACCATGAAGAATTATGATGTTATTGTCTATTCTTGTCAAGTTGCTGTACAGATTTGCAAGGGCTATAAGATGCAGTAATCTGAATTGCTCATGACAGGAAATACTGAAATCCACTAATTTGCTAAATATAAGATCACTGCAAGTAGAGAGATTATATGATAGAAAAACAAAAGGGTTGAGAGTTGAGACAACTGGAATTTGATTTGATATATGATAGATTGGTATAAAATTCTGTCTAACTGATAATCCCAAGTTTTCTGGATAAATACATAACTCTATTAGTAAGTTTTGGTGTTTCGCCTTGCAGGAAGCTTGTTAGTTGGTAGATCCAAAGAAGATTCTGATCAGTTGAGAAATAGGGTTGAGCGATTATCTGCAGGTGGATTGAGGGCAGAATACTTATGTAAGAGTGATTTACTGCTTAAGGAAGCAGAACTTGAAGTTGGCTCTGGAGGTTGTGCGGCCTTCCTGCCCGACGATAGCCAAATAGATGTTCGTAAAACAGTTGCATTTATCGAAAAGGTACATTTCTTGATGTTTTTGAGACTATACTCCTGTAACACTCTAGTCATGGTACCATTTTCCTGCTAGTTGTGGTAATGGTATGGTCTCATCAGGGCAACAGGATATACACATCGCAGAGCAGATATGCCGAATTTTACAATGATCCAGCCATATGTCTATTAAGGTGAATTTTTGCAGACTACAGACAGGATCTTATCTCTCTTGCGCAAATGGTCATTGATGGTATGGACTGACATTTATTTAATCTGTGCTCAGATCCGTGAAGGGAGGGAAGGTAGATGCTGTTAAAACTAGTAATAACATCTTGTATGCCAATAAAGCCGTTATTGTAGCAGCAGGTTGTTGGACCGGACCATTGATGCACAAATTAACTGGGGAATCTGATATCGTGGTGAATGTCCCAGTACAACCACGAAAGGTATAAACTGCTACAACTCAACCTGCATGAACTTTCTATACTTCAAGTGTATGGCTCAACTTCTAGTTTTAGATATAATTTTGCCTTGGTCTCTACATTGTGTTTGTTCTGGGGCATCGAGGCAAAGCAAAGAAAGGTAGATGGAGAACGTGGAATAGCAGGTAGCTTGCATTCCCCGACCTCAGTACCTCCCTATTGGTGGGAGCTTTATGCACTGGATTTGATGGTTTCTAACAATAATGGTATCTAGGTTAATTGCAAATTCAATATTAAGCCCATTAAAACTTGTTTCTACTATTCTAATGTTATGTGCAGGGATTTTTACTTGTCTTAGAGAACTTCAATTCCCTTAAACTCAATCATGGAGTTATGGAAGCTGGATACATTAATTATCAAAAAACATCCACAGAAACTAGCATTCCTGATGCGGGACAGGCTTATCTAGATCAGTCCTTGTCTATTTCTATGACAGCCACATTGGATGCAGTGGGAAATCTTCTTATTGGTAACTTGTTCTGTATTTGTAAACATAAGCCAATACCTCTATCGGTCTTTTGTACATGATCTACTAATTTTATCATTTGTTTTCTTTCCTCTTGCAATATTTTTCCTTGGCGTCTTACATACTGTTTTCCTTCTAGGGAGTAGCAGGCAGTTTGTTGGATTCAGTACAGACTTGGATATGCACATAATTGAGCAGATATGGGAGCGAAATAGAGAGTTTTTCCCTGCTTTGAGAGAACTTTCCCTTGAACAATTGCACCAAAAGAGCGAAGTTAGAATTGGATTGCGTCCTTACAGTGAGTTTCTGTTTTCCCAAAGCACTCAAATTACAAAGCAAGGAGGGGGGGGGGGGGNATCTTAACAAGTGTTTTTGATGCTGTTTGGATCAAGTGCCTGATGGGAAGCCGGTGATTGGACCTATTCCTTCCATGCCAAATGTCTTCCTAGCAACCGGACATGAAGGCGCTGGACTTAGCATGGTAATTAAAGTCGTTAGGAACTAAGAAAAATACAAAGACCAGATTATGCAAAGATTACAACCTAAATTCAAGTTTATGATTTGTTCAGGCTCTAGGGACAGCTGAACTGATTGCTGACATGGTGTTGGGCAATCCCTCGAAGATTGATCCTACACCTTTCACTGTGGAAGGTCGATGCTGTTGATGCTATTTGTCGTTCCCTTGTCCAAGGAATAAGCCTTTTCTTGCTGCTCCGCGAAAATCTGAGTCATATCACTGGCCTAGCCATCAATGAGGTTGCCAGAGTTGGTGTTTTGCAGCTCTTATATCAGAAAAGTGTTTTAACATCTTATGGTTTGCTCGTGAACTGAGGCTTGAGACCTGATTGCGCCTGTCTAGAGATAATGCAGCTTTGTGCAACAGCATATTTGTTTCATTATTGTAAATGTTTGAGTAATTAGGAGATGACTCTAATTATAAGGTTGAAGGTTCAATTACTATCGACATTTGTATCTCTTTGAACCAAAAATAAAAACTTGACACTGATTTATATATACACTGATTTATATATTGCTATAGTTCCATGTATAGCTCCAAAGATTTGAATCAACTACGCTAAATTTCATATCCACCCACTTATGCCTCATGAAAGTATAGTAACCGTGATTCTAATAAACATAAATTAAAAACAACTCCATGAAACTGAAAACTGACAATTCACAACCTGAGTTAATCACCAAAATAGCTTAGGCCCTAATTGACATAGTTACCAGTTGCCAGTCAAAACCACTTTTTGAACACTTCTTTTTTAAGAGTGAAATTAGAATTCACTAAAAGAGACAAAAATAGCAAGTCTCATGTAATCCGAAAAGTTACCCCATAAATGTTTAAAAGTCACCCTATAATAGCTAAAAAGTCACCCCCAAGAAAGGGGAGAAAAGGACCCTGACCCAAACAAACCGGTCTCAATCCCCCCTCCCTCCTCATTTCCTCACCCTCGGACCTTGGGAAAAATCCCAAACCTAACAATGGCGATCGCGGGTCTCCAAAGACTCTCCTCTCACCTCCCTCGCACCAGCACCACTTTCTCTCTCCTCACCAAATCCCTCCTCTCCCGCTCCACGGCCACCGCCGCCACCACCACCACCACCACCACCACCACCGGCCGCACCAAGAAAGTCGCAGATCGGATCGTGAAATTCTCAGCAATCGACACCGACGGCGTCAAGCGAGAAGTCGTCGGCCTCTCCGGCCACACTCTCCTCAAAACCCTAGCGAATCAGGGCCTAATTGATCCCGCCTCTCACCGATTGGAGGAGATCGAAGCTTGCTCCGCTGAGTGCGAGGTCCACATCGCTCAAGAATGGCTCGAGAAGCTTCCACCTGCGAGTTACGATGAGGAGTATGTGCTGAAGAGGAATCAGCGTAATAGGATTCTTAACAAGCATGCTAGGTTGGGTTGTCAGGTTGTTCTGTCTCCGCAGCTTCAAGGTATGGTTGTTGCTCTTCCCGAGCCTAAGCCATGGGATACTCCTTAATTTTGTTGTCTCGCGGTTTTGATTTAGGGTTTTGGAGCTTAGAATTGTAAGCTACAATCCATCACTGTTTGTTGCTCTTCCCTTATAATAATTTGCAAATTGCAACAATTTGGTTAGCGCTGTGATGAAATGTTGTTTTTAAAAAGTGTAATTGCTGTTGACTATGGGGAAAAAATTGGAACTTTTGATTATTTCCAGTTATTGCTTGTCGGTTGCTGCTCGAATTTTTGAGCTGTGAATCTGAGAATTGGTATTTATTGGCATTTCGATTTTGAAAATGAAGTTACTTGGATCACTTATGTGTTCCCTATTGTGGTAATTGCTGTTGACAGTGGGGAGAATATTGCAACTTTTGATTTTCAGTTGGTACTTGTTGGTTGCTGCTCGAATTGTGAACCAAAATTGGGTACACTCTTTAGGGTTGTTGTATAATTGTGTGTCGACAAGGGGATGGTGTTGCTATGAGTACATTCTGATAACCATGTTAGGATTTTTGTATATGTACTTACCTATGGGTGCTTGATTTTGAACTCCTTATGTGGGGAGTTAACGAGTAAAGTGTGGATAAAAATGGGTTTGTAGCATTAGAGCTTGTAGAATTATTGATCTCCTAATGTTGGGACTATTGAGTAAACTATTGACAGACAATTGTTTGTAGCATTAGAGCTTGTAGAATTACTTTTCTTCTTATGCTACTATCATTAGAGTTTAGCATTAGAGCTTGCAGAAATAGTGAGCTCTTTATGTCTATAGCATTAGAGCTTGGAGCATTAAAGACTGGATCTGATGGCCTCTGAAAAGGACTTTATATATCAAGGCAATGTAGGATAGAATTAGTGTTTGATTAGGGTTTAGATTGAAGACTGAAGAGATGTAAAAGTAGGTTACTCGCTTAAAAACCGGAAATTAAAACCAATCGAAGTCTTTTCCTGCTCAGTATTTACAGAAGAAACCAAAAAAACAAGTGCAAAGCAAGTTCAGTGAATTAGAAATGTTTAGCTATGAAATGTAGAAGAAGAGGTGTGGAAGGTTCCAAAAAGTTGTGAGTGATCATGGAATGAATCAAGGAGGAAACTAGTTCTTGCATTTCATTGGAAGTATATAATGCAGTAAAATGGTTTTGCTTAGTAGAACTATGCTTTGTAGAAGCTTACACATTCCATTTATTGTGGAAACTACATAAATAGTACTCCCTCCATTCTCAAAACAAAGCGTAACTTTGATTTAAGAATGGAGGGAGTAATAACATGCTCATACCAAAAGATCGAATCATTCGATGGGTTGTTAACCGTATTTCGTCTTACTTTGTTTTTCTCTATAAACTAGCTCATCACCTATCCCCTGCTGAGTGATCGACCAATAAACTTCGATTCTATTTGTTACTTCTAGTGTGATTTATGGTTTAGAGGAGCTGCAAGTGTGGGGAAGTGTTGAGTGAATTGTCTTACCATTTACCAAAAGGTGCTTGTATTATTGGAGCTTGTAGGGGTTACATCTGTGGCCCATTAATTGATTCAAGATGGAATTTGAAGAACCTTTCTTGTTGTCAGGAGAAAAGAATAGTGAATTGTTTTCATTAGGGTAGATTTATGGACAAGTAAAATCTTGACCTGAAGAAGTTGCCAATAGATACATAATGGACCGGAAGTGGAAATTCCTGCCCACATCCTAGACTAGAAAAGGGGCAAAGTTAAAGCTCTGGAGGAGTTTTGCTCAATTGTAGTTTTGGAGCGAAGACAGTACAATGTTCTTCTCTTTGATGCTTTATTAGAGTTGGGCACTTCCTTCAAATATTTTGTATTTTCTTAATTTGAAATACATGGTTGTTTATCCAGGTGAATGCAGCAACCAGAAGATTGTTCGCTCTTACTCTGCATAGTCCTCTAGGATTTCATTCATTATATTTTTCTTCTTTAATAAAGAGTGTATCTTTTGATTTTATTAGAGTTATACTTTGTCATTCATAAGATATTATCATCGAGAGATAGATCTGATCATGGTTCTGTTTGTCTCTTACTTCATCCTGCTATGGTTCTACTTCCTATGTAGCTGGCTTTTGAAATAAGCTTGTCCTGGAACTCAATCAAGGACAGGTTTCCTGGGCTCACCTTGTTGTAAATCATGAAGTTCTTTACTGTGGACATCATTTACCAGTTAGTTGCCTGTAGTTAAATGCCTTGATGAACATTGACTAGCTCATTGGATTATCTTACTTAATCACTTTTTGATAGAAGGAGATGTTAGTGAACTTTAGTTCATATTTTGGAGACAGTCCCGATTTACTTCAGTTCTTGCTAGGAATTGGATCTCTCTGGTATCCTTGGGATTCAAGTATTCAGCAATATGCCACCAATCTTGAGTACCTTATCTTGACTTTTAGGGCTGCTACTTATTTTTACGCATACTTTACCAGTGTAGCCACCTCTTTATAGAATCAACGTGTCTTGTCTCTTATACAATAGGAGACCCATTAATTTCACAGCTGTTCGTACTCTTAGGAGCTTTGGACTATTGGCAATCCATGTGTATCCAATATACTCTTGTTACTGATCCCTAATGAACAGTTTTGAGGACTTATTTGCAGTCTACGCTGTAGTCTTTTAGCAGTTCAGTCTCTGGTGTTAGAGCTGTCATTTGGCTGATAAAACTAGGAAATTTTGATTCTGTCAATAAGATGTTAATTGGCATTTGATGGTAAACCCACTAATTATTTGTTATCTTGCATCAGCACTACGTTGATGGTAGACATGTGTTGTGTTGAGCCCAAGCATGGGTTATGATTTATGCCATATACATTAGATTGTGATCTTGCAATCGATTCTAGTATGTGATCTTTTTGTAGCTGCAGTTGGCTGACATCGTTATCTAGTATCCTTTCAAATGGCAAGTGTTCACTTTCTGTCAAAACTGCAGAGTGAAGATGTGTACTCTCGTGCGCAACTTGCCATCTGGTGTAGAAGCTCAGGTATAAGAATTGACGAGTTCTCAGTGCTTGCTGATTACATCATGTCATTTTGCTGTGTAAGAGGTTAGAGTCTCTGACTCTTTTCTAAAGCCTGTTTGGATGCAATTGAGAAAGGACTTTGAACATATCTGCAGGTCTAAAAATAGACCAGGGCGAACTGAGGAAATTGATTACGCATAGCAAATGCGGAAACAAAGAAACATACAAACAGTTGATAATATAGTAAGAGCATACTAGTTGACTTGATGTAGAGTGATTTATAATGATCAAAAGTGACTTCTCTAATATTCTGCGCGTCAATGAACTAAGCTTAGGCTATGTTTGGTAAGATCAAAGTAGTGTATAAGCTACTTATTAGTTTTGATAAACTATCTCATATTTCATCTCAAAATATGTTGATATGAGAAAATAAACTACTTGATATCGGCAAAATAGTTTCTTTTAGGTCATATCAAACACAACCTTAATCCACGCACCAAATGCCCTCAAACGCATTCAGCATACACGATCTTTGTTCAAGAAGTGTTGATCCACTCATAAACAAGTTGTAACTTATACACATAATCATGGGTTCACGTCTTCTAGGGAACACCACTACGAATTTATATATGGAACATCTAAGACCGTGCATTTGGAGATACTCTTATCCACGCCCAATGAGGAAGGAAATTTCTTCTTACCAATGCCCCCATAAGATAAAACATACACTCCTTTTTCTCATTGTGAGACGTGTTCATGTGTGTCCGTTAATTGTGAATATTAGTTGGCTTAGTTGGTAATAGGGTTGTACACTCACGAGCATCTTACAAATACACATGCTCAAAGCTTGCATGATAGTAATAAGCTATTAGTACAAGCACCAATTTGATTATTATTTAATAAATGAGTCGTGTATGGGCACCTCCCTACTCTACTTGTTGGCATTATGATATGTTGCAGTGTCAACAAGATAGTATACACACGAGTAACCCTTGAAAGTACGATAATAAACAAACTCACGAAGATTTGGTTATGTGCCCTTGATGGAGTAAAATGTACATCAAGTAAATATGAAAAATTACCCAATTGCTAATTTTAGTAGCGAATTAGGTCGCCAACTTAGGTCAGGTTATAAAGGGAAACACTAAGATGGGATAAGTGTATCGTCTGATCTTAACCATAATTTAATCGTGGACCACTCAATGCTTAGGAGCCACCCTCGAAAGGAAGCACTCTAATTTTCTCTTTTCTCACTCTTTTTTTTTTTTTTTTTTTAAAAAAGGATTTTTTGTCAACCACGACCTTATATAACTCATTTTACGAACAGATACCTTCTAAATTTATTTTTTTTGTCAACCACTACCTTTTATGACACTTTCGGTTGTACAACACTACCAAAGGTCAGAATTCGGCCAAATTTTTAATCTTTTGACCGATTTTCCCTCATTTGCTGTGTGACCACTTAAAACCCTGGCCTCCCGATTTACCTTTCCCCTTTTTCTTTTACCCAACCACCATCTTTCTCTCACCCCCTCAAAGATAATACTCATCGCTTTGCACTTGAAAATCACCATTATTGAAGAGCTTTAAAAGGTGTGTTGTTACTTTACATTTGCTTGCATGTTGCTCCTCCTTCAACTTCTCAAATTGTTCTTTAATTAAGGCCAACAAAACGTCAATTCAACCAACAAAGTACAAGCAATTAATGAATTGAACTCAAAAAACCCCATTTCAATCTAATTGACTGACTTTCAAACCCTAACATCGAAAATTGGAAAGAAGTTATCTTTGAACTCCCAAATTTTTCAATTGTGTGACTAATTTTTCACTATAGCAGTACTAGAGAGAAAAAAACAGAGACAATGATTGAGAGAGAACAAAGAGAATGGGCAAAGAATGCTCAATTTGTGAATGTCAGATAGAGAAGGGGAAGAGAACGAAGAGGGGAAAAATTAAAACAAAATAAAAAGGGGGAGAGGGAGGGGTTAAGTGAGGGCAATTCAAAAAAACGTAGCGGTTGACAAAAANAGTGTTATAAAAGGTATTGTTTGATTAAAAAAAAATCCAAAAAAAAATAAGAGGAAAAAAAAAAAAGAAAGAAAGTAAAGAAAAAAAAAAAGTCGGGTGTTTTGGGCCAGTGTGTTTGGGCCGTAAGAAATTAGGGTTAGTGGAGAGGAACAAAGCGGGTTGGGTACTCAACTCAGCCACTGCCAACTCCTTTATAAAACTGGTGTTTTGCAAACCCTAATTACCATCATCTTCATCATCGAGCTCCTCTGGAAACAGTCTCGGCAGCCCCCTTTTCTGTCTCTTTCTCTCTCCTATGGCGTTTTTATTTCTCTCTTTCACTGTGTTTTTATTTTGGTCTCTGTTAATCTCTAGCTATGCAAATTAATCGCAAGGTAGCTTCTTGTTTGGATTTTGATTTTCAACAATCCAATCACTTTTCCCACATAAAACAGGGACCTTGCAAAACTCAACCCCAGTATCACTCGCCTGATCTTGAAATCTTACCTCATCTTTCAGGCCCTTTAAATACTGGAACATCTCATCTCTTCTCATCTTCTTCCCCAATTTTATTACTTTCAATTTGTGTTCTTTTTATATAATTGTTAAAAGCAAACGCACTCTGTCCCTTAACAGATTCAATGTTTTGAGGCAATTTCTTCGTTTGCGACATTAATGGAGTTTTTACAATTTCAGCTTCCAATTTACTCGCCCTTTTGATCCTTTTATTCTTATGGTCAATTTTGGGCACATGGTTGGATTACATTTGCTTCCCATCTTTCATTCATTTTCTTTTTCTAATATTTTCAGATCTTCTGCTTGCTTTTCAATTTTGATTTCTGGAATTTTTTCAAAATCTAACCCTAATGATAATATGTGATGGAATGAACTGTTGGTTTTAATTTTGACCGTTGGATTTCTAACTAACTGAACCATTTAGAAGCTGTCAGTTAAAGATAAGTACTTGCTACTACTAACTTATTTTTGGATCCTATGACATAGGAAAATAAGCTACTAGCAAAAGAGCTTGTTTTAAGATCTTATCACAAAACACCCTGAATTTGACTTGTTTGATACAACCATTTGGGATTACCAATTGAACGAGCTGAGATCGAATCAATTTAGGACTGCTAATCGAACGAGCCAAACGAGTGAGCAAAGTGTAGCTCGATTTAAACTCTTGAGTCTCTGACTAAAAACCTAAACGTGCCAGAAATGCAACTTGATGTGGACCATATAATATACTCCTAATGATTAATCATATACTTAAATAACATGACTCGTACAGATCTACTAGTTACTTTCTTTGTGGTTGTTAGTGTCTCTGTCTGTAGTTGCGTGGTATCATAAATTCCATACATACACTCCCAATTTCTGAGTATTACATAAAGCAGATCATTAACTTCCAGATCTAAACCCAGAAGTTGAGAAAGAGATGAACAATTACTTGAAGGTGTGGTCTGTGGCGATCGCATCGGCTTGTTACTCATACTCGCTTTCTAGAATCTTCCACATCCCTAAGAGAATTCCCAGATTGATCTTCATCCTTCCAGTCATCTACCTCTTCATTGTCCTCCCTTACTCTCTTACATTCTTCCATTTTTCTGGTCCAACAATCTTCTACCTTGTTTGGCTTGGCAACTTTAAGCTCCTCCTCTACTGCTTTGATCTGGGTCCTCTTGCTACTCATCCAAACAAGTCTCTGCTCCATTTTGTGGCCATTGCTCTCTTGCCCATCAAAGTCAAAGATGGACCCACATCAAATGCCCAAATTGAGAAATGCCCACCTCAAGATTCCAAAAAGGATGAAGACCCAGATTGTCAGAACAGTCAGAAGAGCAGCACAGCAGTGTTGGGTAGATCTGTTTTGGTTTGTGTGAAGTTGCTAGCTTTAGCCTTTGTGATTAAACTTTATGACTACCAGGAAGATTTACCATCATTCGTGATCCTGGCCAATTATTGTGTTCACGTTTATCTTGGGATCGAAATGTCCCTAGCTGCGACTGCAGCTCTGGTTCGAGCTACCCTAGGGCTTGACCTTGACCCACAGTTCAATGAGCCCTACCTTGCCACCTCGCTTCAAGACTTTTGGGGGTGTAGGTGGAACTTAATGGTGCCCAACATCTTGCGGTTGGCTGCATACAACCCCATTCGACGTGCCACCTCTCCATTGGTCGGGAGGAGGTTGGCTCGGGTGGCTGGGACACTGGCTGCCTTCACTGTCTCCGGGCTCATGCACGAGCTGATATACTTTTACATCACCCATGCGCCTCCCACTTGGGAGGTGACATTGTTCTTTGTCTTGCACGGGGTGTGCACTGCAGCGGAGGTGGCGGTTAAAGAGGCGGTGGCTGGCCGATTCCGGCTGCACAGGGTGGTCTCCGGCATGTTGACGATTGGGTTTGTAGGGGTAACTGGGGTGTGGCTCTTTCTTCCTCAAGTCTTGAGGAATGGTGTGCATGTTGCGGTTATAAATGAGTACCCCATAATGATTGATTTTGTCAAGCAAAATGTACTACATTTAGCAAAGCATTGAGACTGTTACCGGCACTGTTTTTTTGATATAGTCCTGTACTTGTTTAAGATAAAATTGAATGCAAATAAAGCCCCTCAAGATATTAGAGGGGCAGAGGTAATGACTTGATTTCCAATGAAAATTGAGTTAACCTTACTACTTCAAGTAGTCCAGTTAAAGATTTTGATTTTTGGGATATGTTGATTTCATTATTCACATTCTACAATTAGAATTTGTTTATTTGGTTGTTTCAATTATGTATTTAGTTTTGTGATGTTTAATTTAGTCCAGCCCACTTCAGTTTTGCATTCTGTAACTTGGGTCATTTAAACTTTGTTAGAATCCAAAAAAAACAGGCCGAGTTTAAGTTAGGTAAGTTTTTGAAAGTCCTACCCATATTATGATTTTTGTATCGAAATCAAGGGAAATAGAGGGGAGATTGTTTTAGTGACTTAAATCACTTGGTTTGTTGAAGTAATTTGAGAAAATGGCTCTTACACTTCATTGTTCCCATAATGAAATGGCCAAAATTTAGTAGATGGGTGAAAATTCCAAATTGCCCTTTTGAGCCTCTTATATACTTTAGGAGTCGCTGTCCAACAAGATGAATATATTAATGCGGGACCTTATATACCTTGAATTATATTTAAATAATGGGACATGTTATTACTGGAGTAATTTTTTTTTTTTTTGTAAAAAACTAAATTAAATATTCAATTTTTCCATTTCCACTAGTATATATTTATATAAATCCGGCCTAAACCCGTTTCAACCTACCCACTAAACAAAACGTCTAACCAACGTTGCAGTACTTAAGCAACTCCACTTCTTTTCACTTCTTTTTTTTCCTTCTAATTTGGACCAATTCTTTGCTGTATCCTGTTTGTCAACTCTCTATACAACAAGGTTGGACTTGGACAAATTCTTACTACAAATATACTACTCCCTCCGTTCCATCATTACATGAACATTGTACTATTCATGGTAAAAATATGGATTGGGAAAAAAAGTTTGAGATTGACAACTATATCCTTACGTTGGAGAAAGTAATGAGTAGTTTGGGATTTTTTTAATATTTTGGTAAAGATAGTGGGTGAGAGAGAGAAAGTATTTTAGTGATTATTAGAGAGATAGTGGGTGGGCTAATTTTTGACTTGTATAGGGATGAATAATACACTGAACATGTTATGGTGGGACAAATATATGTACACAATGACTACGTAATGGTGGGACGGATAGCATACTATTAATTGGTAATGACTAAAAAATGTAGTAATAATATAGAAAAAACCTCTTTAGAAGATCATGGAACCCAACAAACAAAAATCAAGGTTCCCACGACGAAAAACGCGCCAAACACAACTACAATATTTAAAAAAAAAAAAAAAAAAAAAAAAAAAAAGTCAAAAGAAAAATGCAAAAATCAACAATCCCTCAAAAAAAGGAGGTGACCAAAAAGAATTAATTACAAGTATTATAGTAACTAACTTTCAAACTATAAATCAATGACCCAACGAATTTCCTGGCCTTTCTATTACCAAATCTGACTCTTGTTCTTACCCTCATCATCTAAGTTTTTCCTCTCATTTTTGCCAACAAAATTCTAATTTTGCTCCACAAAAATAAAACCAATCTTTCCTTTGGGGGTTTATCCTTTCAACCCCATCTCTTCTCAATCCTATCTCATTTCCTCCCCTTAATTTGGCATAAATTTCTCTTGCTTCCATCTTCAAACTCTTTTTCCTGGTCGATCTCCTTCTCGTCATTGTAGTGATTTTGTTCCAAAGGTCTTCATTTTCCTCCTCCTCCTACACAAGATCGAAGCCATGATAATCGTTCCTCGATAAGCTCATAGAAGGCCATCGAAAAAAAGTTTTTCCCTAGAGATTGTCTGATATTTTGCATTTAGTTGTAATTTGTTGTATAGGAGATTGATTATTGTATCGATTATTAGGATAAAGGGAGATCAATATACATACTTTTTTGTGTGTTGGGGTGGTTTTAGATATGGATCCAGCAGAGTTGAAACGAGTTTTCCAAATGTTTGACAAAAATGGGGATGGGAAGATCACGAAGAAGGAATTGAATGACTCCCTACAAAACTTGGGGATCTACATTCCGGACAAGGAGCTAAGCCAGATGATTGAAAAGATCGACGTGAACAAGGATGGCTTTGTGGATATAGATGAGTTTGGATCGTTGTACCAAACGATCATGGACGAGAAGGATGAGGAGGAGGACATGAGGGAGGCCTTCAACGTGTTTGACCAAAATGGAGACGGATTCATCACTGTCGATGAATTGAGATCGGTCCTACAATCTTTGGGCTTGAAGCAGGGAAGAACGATAGAAGATTGCAAGAGGATGATTAACAAGGTTGATGTCGATGGCGATGGTAAGGTCAACTTTAAGGAGTTTAAGGCCATGATGAAAGGTGGTGGTTTTGCTGCTTTAGGTGCATAGGACTTGTTTCATTCACAAGATTATGCAGAGTATAAACAAAGAAAAAAAAGATCCAATACAGAGAAGAAAAGAGGAATTAATGTGTAACTCCTAGTAGAGGAGGAGGAGGAGGCATGGGAAGAGATTGAATTGAAAACCCTACCAGGCCTCTCATTTGAATGAAATTCTTACATGAAACAATGTTATCTTCATTCTTTTTGCGATGTGATTATCATTTTTCTGAGGCCTATGTTAAATTTTAGTTTCAAGATTATAGTTTTGCTCTTGCTTTTAGAATGTTGATTTATCTTGAGTGCTTCTCTTTTCTTATACTCGATATAATTATAGTTAGAGGTAAGATTGCATATATTTCGACCTTCCCAGTCCAATCATGGACTTCTTGTTGTCGGTGGCCAGGTGTGTAAATGCCTGATTTCCTTAACCGTAATAAGAGTAAAAACTCTGAAATTCAAGATACAGCATTTGATCATCATCTTACAAATGCTCTTTGACCGAAAAGCTATAGATTAAAAGTGAATAATGCCTTATCCCATATATGCATAGGATTATCATTGTTGAATGTTCAATGTGCTTGTCATTTTAGCATCATCTTTTGAAGCTAAAATTGCAGGGCTGCACAATAATGTAGCACTAGCAATAATGAAGATACTATTATTGAACTGTTATTGATTCAGCTGTTGTGATAAACAGGGAGCCAAGCAACCAATTGTACTTGCCAATGGATGATATAAACAACTCTTAATAGAGATTCAGACAATTGATCCAAGTGGTGGGAAGGTTGAAGTGGCCAATAGAAATATTAACGTGCTAATGTTTATGTCAATTGATCCAAATTCAAATTCTTTTGATAGTGAAATAGAATTGATAAAATACTAATCTGTTTTCTTAATTTCTTAATCAACATGGATGTATCATTGGCAAAATATAAGAATAGGCGTCGTGCGAGGTTTTTTATGGGTTGGTCTTTAGCCCCAAATAATCTTTAATGGTCTCTTATTAATCATCTACTTTGAATACTGTTTAGGGATAATAGTGTCTATTGGGTCGCTCATTGGTCCTTAGGAGCCTCCAAGTAAAAAACCTAACCAGTCGGCCACCAATGGTCCTAACTTGGACATTTCAAAAGTGACATAACCCTTGCAAATGGACCAATTTAGACAATAACGGTGATTATAAATTTTTTTTCTCAAGAACCCCATTGTGTCTATGGAGATTCAAGGGAAACATTCATTAGGTCTCTAATAGCCTTTACGTATGAACTACATAGAACTGATATAGATTAAACTGAACTAAATCATAATCTTCTAACGATACTTGTATCATTGTGCATAATATATATTGAAATAAAAAGCTATCAAAAAAAAATTCAAATATATTGAATATTGAATCAAATGAGATTGGGTTAGATTGAATTAAACTAAGGCAAAATCACTCTAAATAATCCCAAGTTTCAACGATGTGCCAATAATAATCCCAAGATGAGAATTCCTAATAAATAATTCAAAGTTTGGCCTTGTGTACCAATAATGCACCAAAATTTAACATCGTTAGTAATCCGTTAAGTATGAGTATAAGTGAGTATTTTTTCTTTTTTCAAAATTCAGTGTTTTGTAGTTTTAGAAATAAAAATATGGGTTTTTTCTATGAGGGGGAAATATGGGTAGTTTAATTAGCAGGTTAAGTAATTGACTAAAAAGAATTAAATAAATAAATGTAAAGCAAGAAATGAAGAACTAGGTGAAGTACAAGACGTTTTCTAATTGACATGGTGGGGACTTAACGATTGACATGTTGGGGAGGGTTTTTTTCCCGGAAGAAAAGGTGGGGGTTGTTTTAGCTGAAAGTCTGAAAGTATTAACCTAACGATCATCAACAAAGAAAATAAACCAAAATAATACTCCACTATAAAATGAAAATTTTGATAATAGATAATTTTAGCAAGGATTTATCACACACAAAAAGCTGATGTTGAAACTGATGTGAGTGCATAATGAAGAAAGTGATGAAAAATTTAGAACGGGTATGGAAGATAGCAAAAAAGATCAGAGGGAGAAAGTAAGGAGGAAGGAGGGAAAAAATATGAGAGAAAGAAATCGATGTAATATTTCTACTTCTTAAATTACAAAATATTGAGTTTTGATTTTATTTTTGGTGAAAAACACACTTACTTGCACCTTTTTACTTAACGGATGACTAATGGTGTTAAGTTTAGATGCTTATTAGCACACACGGTCAAACTTTGGATTATTCATTGGGATTTATCATCTTGGGATTATTATTGACACATCGTTGAAACTTGGGATTATTTAGAGTGATTTTGCCTAAACAAGATTGAATTGAATTAGATTAAACTGAACTACACAAAACTAAAATTAAGATGGAGTGAGCAAACCCTATTGTGTGGGTGCTAGAGTTGTAAACGAGTTAGCAACTCGCAAACATATTCGGTCAAAACTTATTTGATACTTAATACTAAACAAGTCGAGCACAAGTACCAATTTGATACTCGTTTAATAAATAAGCTCCGCTCGGCTCATTTACAGCCTTGATGCTCTTACCGAGTAGTGATTAGTGAATAATCCACTCCAACGAGTACAAGATAGTAGCAAATTCCTTTTGTAACCCTATGACCATTATCATTCAGCCATATCACCCCCTCTCTCTCTCCTCACACTCACCACCGCCTTCACCGGCAACCATTGCCGCTCTCTCTCTCTCTCCCTCCATAACACCAACGAATTGAGCTCACTTTAGTCAAATTTTGGTGTATGAACTCTATTTAGCAACTCTGATCTTCATTCGCTGTTTCTTCAAGGCATTTGATTCAAGCTTTCTTTGAGTTGTTTGAAGCAATTCTCACGGAAGAAGGAAATGTGGAAGAGGGTGTTTTCGTCGTCGTCGTCAATCTCTCCCATCGTCAGATCACTTCGTCACAAAAATGGCTTCACCATTTTTCTTCCTGTGTCTGCCCCTTTTCATAGACCCAGGTAATTTTTTTTTGTTCAATGCTATGTGATTTTCTTATTCCCTTTTGTTTGAATACTTGAATTTGATACTTTATCTGATCGATTCGAATACTTCCTGTGCGTGAAATTCTGCTAATTTGATTATCAAGTGATTCTGTGTTATATGTGAATTTGACAAGAAAATATGCTTGTTTTGTCACCTGGGTTTCATGAGTAATTGCTTAGCACAAAAGGGTAGACATTTTCATGAGGGTTGGTGGATTGCCGAATTGTATTAGCTCTAATTGTTATTGTAGCAGATGTGAGATTGTCACTTGAGATGTGTTAATGCAAAGCAATTAGTCTCAAAAAAAAAATAAAAAAAAATGTATACTTTTGACAAGCAAACCCATTATTTGCATTGTGTGCTCTTCTTTCAATAAAAAAAAAATTGATTTTGGGCTGGAGACTGCTCAATAGTGGTGCAAGATTATACAATAGGAAAATTCGTGCAATGTAAATATGAAAGGATCAGGGATGAAGATTGAGATGCTTGACTGAACTTTCACTGAAATTAGACGTCCTATGTAGATATATGCAACTTGGAACTCAAGACACTGGAAAGTTGCTTATTGTAAATATTTGTTCAAAGATTACTCGAAAGTTTTGTACTGAAATTGGCACTGATAAGGATTCTTATTTGATGCGTATGACTTAAAAGCTCATGTTTTGTTGTGTCTGGATATTCATCTATTGCAGTTCTTGTTGGTGTTCTCTTCATTATCAGTCAATGTTTGTTACTTCCGAGTGTCGTAGACCAATATCAGAATGGGTATCCAATTTATGCCTTACAATCTGTCATGGACAAGAGCCTTGTTAATGAATAATTGTTGCTTTGGTGTCTTATTCTTGTTTTGGTGTGTAGTAAGCTTGATGGTTATCTCATTTTATAGTAGCTTGTATGATGTTCTATCCAAGGTTTTTGTCCGAGATCCTGCTATTGGACTGCTACAAATATTATCCATTACAGGCCACCATGGCTTCCATAGTGGCAAGTTTCTGGAGGAAGATGATAAAGATGCAGTGCCTTTAAAGCAGTCTGAAAGTAGAAGTACTGTGCAGGATGTCTGTACAAAGCCAAAGAGGGAAAAGCTAAAGGGAAGAAGAGCTGTTGTAAGGTGGTTAAAGCACTTCAGATTTCAGAAGAAGAAAGAGTATGAAAGGATGACAGCGGAAGAAAAGATATTATACAAACTAAATAAGGTTTCTTTCTTTCCTTTCCTCCTCTTGGAGTCTGAAGTTGCTGAAGAAGTAGGTATATTATGTCCTGTCTCCCCTTATTGCTTTTGATACAATATGGATGTTTTTGAATGAATAAGAATATTCAACATAGGAAACTTAGAGATGGTTAAACTGGTGTAGAAACTGTTCTACCAATTCACCATCTTACAGCCTGTTTTACTGCTGGCTATGTTATATAATAATAATTTGTACTAACTGTTGTTCCATATTATACATCACTTTAGTATACCAATGCAAATTGCAACTTTAATTGCTAGTTTTCCAAATTTATCCTTGTTTTATTACTAGTCTAGATTCTGATTTACCTATTTTAAATCAATGGGAGGGTATATTAGTCAATTTTGCTCACTATATCTAGATTAAGGGAATCCTTGATATTTGAGCATTAACTTCAAACGACTATTAAAAAGGAACAAAGGGGGTATGAATGGTGGTGATCCAACAACCTTGCATCCCATAGGCTGTTTTCTTTATCCCGTTTTTGTTGCAACTGCTATTCTGGCTGTTTATCTCATGACAATCATGTATCATATAGTGAGCTCGTAATCGTTGCCCTGATAGGCAGCCTTTAGATACCATATCATTTCCTTCAAGGACTTCTAGCCTAACAAGAAGATAAAGGTTTGTGAGGTCCCTAATGAATTTGTTTCTCTATTAGTAGTTCTCATGGAACGACCAAAACTGACTCGTAAAAGAGTTTGCTTTTTATATAGCAAAAAGGACAAAATTGGGGGGGGGGGGGGGGGAGAAAGTGAGGTGTATGCTTGTTATTTCAGACATGCCTCACTATTATGGCAAATGATATCTAATCCCAGCCACTATTAGCAAAACTGCAGAAGCTAACGCAATGACTTTGGCCAAGTTTATGCCTTCTTTGAGGGTTCAAAAAAAGGCTTTCTTTGGTTTATACATACATTTTAGTTACATTGGCTGACAGATCAAGGGATGTTGTGCTTCATTCTGCAGCTATGTTGGCTATTAAATGATTAAAAAGGAATTTGAGTCCTCTTGT